>JAKWJA010001711.1:0-12704 GCA_027704765.1 Solanum habrochaites | reverse complement strand
CCCCTCCCCCCTTCTTCCCCTTCCGTCCTATCACTAGTTTCATTCTAATCATTTGTTAACTATAGTTTGGGCGAAATGATCTCAAGCGTTATTGGAGCTACCCAAAGCATGAGTTAAGAATACATTTTTATTTATTTTTGCCACTTAGATTTTGATTTCATAAAAGAAGTTGAACATAAATTTTATAAAAGGACAACATTTTGCATAATGAAAATACAATATAGGAGTACATATATAAATTCATCTTGAGATCAATTTAATTACACTGATCTCCTGTTGTATTTAACATGTTAACGTTTTTATCAAATATATTTGAATTATACTGAATGGATGATGCAGAACTTATACAAGTAAATGATTGGAGGTACTGGTTGCATCGATAAGATTAATTATAACGAAGAAAACTCATACAACATTGAATTTACAGTGTCATGATGGCTGAGTGCGTTTTCGATTGGAGCGATTCACCGATTTATCTATGGCTTAATGGGGAGAAATTCTCAAATGGAGAAATGTAATTTGACAGGTTGATGAGAATAATGGCCAAAAAGATGTCGGATATCAGAAACTATTACGATAACAAAAGGGGAAAGGGGAACACCATGTTGAAAAAATTTATTTTGAGTGATTGAAGGTTTGGAACAAACAGTGGAAGGAAAGGAGGTTCTCCAAAATTCACTCTGTATGTTAAACTATAATAGAAATCGAAATCAGAAAATACAATAAATCGAGTTGTCGTTCCGTATATCAGAGTTTAAAATAGAATAAGCTTCAAGTTAAAAGTTTTATTAGTGTTCAAGTATTCAGAGTGTGTTTTTTCTTAAATAAATTTGTAATGGTATATTCGTAGTTGTGATTGCTCACATCATGAATGAAAAACTATGAAAATTCCATCCATATTGAGTTATAACTTAATGTATAAAAGTGAATATTTACGTTTTGTTCTTCTATAGAAGTGAAAATACACAAATTACCTTCAACTTAATAATCTGGAAAAGGTATTCACATATTTTAATTTTTCCGTTATTCTCTTAAATTGTGTGTTGTATTTTATTTATAAAACTGATGTCATCCTAGACATGTTAAAAAAATTCATGTGTTGAAGTTCCCTTACTTCACCCCCCCCCTGCCCACCTCCTTGTCAATACGCTCACGGGAAGCATGCTATACTGACAGCGTGTAAGTAAACATTCCATTATTACATTACCATTTGATCACCTACGTTGGGCCCATTTAAGTCTTGATGGTACAATCCACATAGTATTTGTCCCTACTTCTGTATTTGCACATTTTTGTTGCGTATCCCATTATCTCCCTCCCACTTTCGTCCGCTCCACGTGTATCTCTGTCACATCTTTACATCATCCCCCTACACCGGGCTCCTTGTCGTTTTGATTTCCCCGAGAGCTTATTACTATTTTTTTCATTTTGGGATTATGAATTTTCCTTTCACAGATAATATATCCGACTATTCCGCATGACCAAAACTACCCTCAGCATATCGTATTACCCCACTTGTTCCACTATATATCTGAATTCCACCCCTCATCTTGATTCGACTTAAGTACTCGTGATTCTTATTTTAGGTCTGCCAACTTCCCGCCATTGGACCAATTTCAACAATCTTTTCATGACTAAAACCCTCTGCTTATACTTCTCCTTTCACACCTGCTCATTATTATCTTAATCTTTTCTGACAACTCATTATTTTGTGTCTCTTATCCCATTCACAAACAGCATGATTTTTGTATATGTATACTTATTTTGATTCATGATGTGACCGCCATTCATTCAACCCACCCCACATTACTCGATATATTACACGACCTCTCTTCTCCCGTTTCATTGACCCAGCTAACTTCTACCCTCCTGAGTCACACAATTGTCTGGTCTACTAATTACCCTCCCCCTCCTTTGATATTTTCAAGTCACATAACTAACCTACAATCATGTCCAATTAGTACAAGATACCCCTCGTATCGATCTACACTTTTATTGCACGGGATTTTATGACAGCAACACAGTATTTGCAACACTAACTATTTTTAAAGGACATCATGGACACGTGGTGCCCCATGTAATCATAGTTAATGACCCGCCCTGATATAAAATTTGTTTTTTCTGATTTCTACCACCAACGCTCTAGAGATAATAATCTGTGATCCGACCCCCCCCTCTTAAAGCAATACTTTTCAACCCGGAACCTACAAGTTGTTTCCTCTATTATATATTTTTTGTACCCGCCCTTGTCTCCTATTTTTACCCCTTTTTTACGCCCTTCTCACAGTAACCAGTTTTCCCGTGGATTGTAGTGTTTTTCGTCTCAAATGATTTTCTACCTCCCTTTTCTTGATGTCAGGGTCCTTCCCCGATGTGGCATTCTATATCTATACGGCATGGCGCCACCTTATGAGCTCTCGTTGATTTGCGCTTTTTTTTTATTTTCCAAACTCTAGTAGTAATCCGTAGGATGTAAAAGGGATACAACAATTCTATTTTACAAATATTTTTTAAGTTGTCCATAGCTTCTTTTTGGTAATAAAGTACACTTACTGTTATTAGGATATCATGCTCCCGTGTCTTCTATCTTTAGATATTTTCCCGTGCCCCCCCCAGCATCAGATTGGCATTTCCCCCCACCGCCCTCCACCTTCACCCTGCCACCTACTTTCCCACCTTTTCCGCTCCTCCTTTTAACATGGAACCTTGTTTGCGCATTTACTTTTTAGTTGACCCGGCTAATTTGGTCCGAGCTAGCACATAACTCACCACAGTTCCCCCGACTTCCTTCCCCCCTTTTCCTTGGGGACAGGTCTGGGGAAAAGTATTAATATGACGGGGCCTATCCATCACGTAATAAAAGGACATGAGAAAAAACTTTAAAGATGTGAGTGCTAAAAAATGTCAAAATTTTAGTTTGTTTGATATTTTATGTTTTTATCTTTGTTTTTATTTAACGAATACCAACTTTTATATGTATACCACACTATTTGAAGAAGAAATAGCCTGCGCCGCTTTTTGAGGTACCACTCGTTTTTCCTAAAAAGAACTGTTTAATTGATATATATACTTGTAACATGTCCCTTTTTGACGGCCTCAATTCAGTCTCTTTACAGTCTTTTACTCCTATAGATGTAACATGTAATGATTTAGTTAAATTTGATGAAGTAGGATTCGCCTTAGATACGAATTTGGTCGAATGAATATAAAATACCCTATTTGATTTAAAATTAGTCTTGTATTGTTTCATTTTTCACCGATTTGATGGTTTTTGTTCGATATCGTATAAAAATTTAAATCTTTGTTGCTAAAAAAGTATTCTTTTATATAGATATCCAAATGTCTTCTTGTGACTATATTGTTTTTGTTTTCGTTTTTTTTTTTATTTGGTCAGATCATTATCTCAACTGTTCTTATTTTTTTTACCGAAAACTTATATATAATTGTTTTTTGACCCACAGTTTTATACGATCTTATTGTTTTTTTATTGCTTTATGTAAAAATTTCAAAGATAAAGAGTACCCATGTTCTTTTCGCCCACAGAGCAACCTGTATTACAGTACACCCCTTTTTAGATTAGTTTTACTTTATTCTTTTTCTGCTTATTCTTGACTTTTCTCTACATACTTTCTGTAGAAAATCCGTCCCTCATCTAGTCAATTTTATGTTCCCCCCCAATTTTCACGAATACTGTATTGTTATGAAAATCACGGAACGGAATCAAAAAAATTTCAAATATTCAGTGTTTCACTATAATTATTTGTAAATGAAACGTTATGATAATAGGTTTTATATAGTTTATCTATAATTTAAAATTTTTTTTTACCTTAGAAAATTGATTATTGACATACTTTTTTTTTCAAGTAGTGTAATTATTCTATCCTTCAAATGTTGTATCCTGATTAAATCGTATTCATTCCAATATGTATACCATGTGTATTTATATTTCATTCTAATTTTCAGTTGTATTTTGTATAATGAAACGTAATAATCTCTTGATTAGTTTGTATCTTTTCAAAATGTTATTATGTCAAATAAAATGTGCTATTTAAAAAAAATATTTATCTCGTATATCTTGTTCTATAGATTTTCTATCAGAATTTTGTTTCCTTTCCTAAGTCATATTCATTCCAATATGTATATCATTTGTACAAAATATGATGAAAAAGTGAAAATAAAATATAAAATTGAAAAGAATACAAGAATATTTATTGTAATCATTCTTAAATAAAATACATAGCTAGTTGACTTAGTAAGCCCACAAGGAATAAAACGTTTTCTTCAAATGCACGCCGACGTATTTTAGAATATAAGACATATATGTTATTCATATTGTTGGTGTTTTAATATTATATGCCTAATATTAAAGGTCTCTACTATTACTACGTGTGATATGATTCCATTTCTATCCTCTCTCTATATATATATATGTGATTTTTGTAACTAAAATTATTGTAAATTCAACTTACATAGCAAATTAAATGGCTTCAAAATCTTTTCACTATCAAGGCAATCAATCATTCTCTATAATAGAAAAGGTACAGAACACTTCCTATATTGCAATTCTTCTTTCTCTCATTACTTATTCTTAATCCATCGAGTTTTTATTATGTTGATTTATTTAATTCTGTTATTTTTTGTTGCTTGTAGGGTTATATAATTTATCCTAAATCACTTAATATTGTTTGGGAAAATGATAAGCGTTATTGGAAGCTACCCAAAAATGAGTAAGAATACAATTTTCTTTAATTTTATTTTTGCCAACTATATTTTGATTTCATAAAGAAGTTGAACATTAATTTTTATAAAAGGACAACATTTTGCATAGAACAGACAATATAGGAGTACATATATAAATAAATCATTCGTGCGATCAAGTATTATACTGATCTCCGGTTGTCTTTACATATTGAGCGTTTTTATCAAATGTTATTGAATTATACAGAAAGGATGATGCCAGAATATACAGTAAATTGGTTGGAGGGTACCTGGATTGAATCGATGACTATTAATATAGCGAAAAAAAAAACATTACAATATGGATTTACAAATGTAATTTGATGACAGATGCATTCGGTTGGAAGCGATTCACCAGTTATCTTATGGCTCAATGGGGAGATAATACTCAAGGGAGAAAGGGGAATTTTGCAACAAAGACTAATGACAAAAAGATGATATCAAGAAACATTACTATAATAAAAGGAAAAGGGAGCAATACTGTGTAAATTTATTTTGGACTTGGATGAACGTTTGGAACAAAAAAGTGGGAAAGGACCGGTCTCAAAAATTCATCCATATAAACCTCAATTCAAGTGGGAAAAACAATACTTAGTAAGTTGAAAAAAGTGTCCTTGTAATTCCGTTAATCAAGGGAGTTCAAAAAAGGGATAGCTCTAATTAATTATTTTTATTGTGTTCATGTATTTTGGGAGGGTGTTTCTTAAAATTGATTGGTAATTTGTTAATTTGGTATTTAATTTAATTGGTACGTAGAATTAATTATAATTTCTTTGCCACTTCCACTCTCCAGAATTTTGCGTACACTCTTCCCGTTTTATATCAGAGAAAGCAAATAAATTCTAACTTATGATAGCTGAAATATTGATATATACGGAAAATCATTACAAGCTAATACTGTGAATGAGTCAATACATTAAAATGAAGTTCAGAAAAAAGTTGTAATTAAAACAAAAATAGTTTTGTTCACACAATAGTAACATTTTTACCATGATATGGGGGAGCAGTTTAGAGGAGTAAGTAAACTTGAAACAAATGATATTGATGTTGTTTTGTGATGACTGCTTTATATCGAATTGTTCTGATTGCCACAACTTGTTCCTTATTATGAAAAATGATCCCCAAAGTAGTTTGGAGAGGTGAGTGTGACGGACATTGCATTATTCTCAATTATCATATAGATGTAAGAGGAGCCTGTTATAACTTTTTAAACGAGGATTAGTTTTACATAAGATAGGGCAAAAATAATTTGTGTTTCGCAGGATTGAACTATTGTACAGAGCAATATTTGATCATTCGGTAATATTTAATATTTTTTATAATAACATTACATATCAAGAAATTTATTCTCAAGGGTTAAAACGTGTAACGAATATTATTCCGCGGATTGACCTAGAGACCATTGTACTTAACTCTATTGTAAGTTGAACCCTTACTTATCAATTTGTTCAACCTGAACCCCCTTAAAACCTCAGTCCCCCCAAAAAACACAATATATTAAACCCCTTTCACTATTACCCGAACGTATATGTCATGATAATTGCTAAGTTAAAAATTTAAGTGACAAAACCACTTTTGACAACAAGTGAAAAAGAGTATTTTACCTAAACTATTTAAAGATAAGAATAATTCGACAAAAGTATTTGGTGAAAAAAAAAGTTGAAAAACCAATATTTCTCAGGCAACCAGCCACTATCCCACCTCACCCTCAACCCCTCTCTCCTCCGCCCAAAGCCCCCTTTCTCCCTCTCTTTTTCTTGGACTTATCCACCACATGACACACTTTTCCACTCGTCATTCTATCCTTCATCCATTTTCTTCTCAATCCACACTTCTTTTTTATTAAAAATCAACCATTCACCCTAATCACTTAGTCTAAAGTCTTTTAGATTTTAACTTTTTAGTCTAAAAGTACTGAGATTATTATTTATTTTTTAGGCTTCAAAAAAGAGATCTAAGGATTAACCACACAGGATAATAGGGATAGGAATAATCAAAACTCCATGATAAGCTAGAGGAAAGCTTGAAATAGAACAAAGTGTATGTTGTCGAATTTGTGGGAACATTGACTTTACAAAATTGTGGATTTGGATTAGTGGATTTGGGTTGTGAACTTGTATTTGAATTTCAAGTCGAATGGAGAAAATCTAATCTATTGACATGAATTTAGTGTTTCAATTGGAAAATAAATACGAAGAACATGCGGATTGAATATTTTTTTAAAAAAAAATAATGACGCATCTAAAATTCCAGAAAACGAGAAAAGTGGTTAGATTTATTTTTTAAAATTTTAACTTGTAATTTCTTTACAGATCATGTAAAAATGACCATGGATCCCACGTGTAAGCAAAAGTACTAAACAACCATAGTCAGATGAAAAAAGGAGCTTAAAAATATACGTTCTGATCACGTTTAGGGGTTCAATTTACAAATTGATAAGTGAGAGGGTTCAGCTTACAAACGGAGTCAAGTATAGGGATCTCTCAGGTCATTCCACCTTATTATTAATTATTATTAATTATTTTTTCTTATGACCCAAGTTTATTTGTAACCCAAGTAATACCATAAAGTAATTAATGAATAAAGGAATACATCTCGCGGACATTGGTTATTGATATCATGTACCAAATTAAATCATAAACCTCTATAAATTGGTCCTCACTCGACCCATTTAGGGTGTATAACATATTCTCTAGAATTAAATACTCACTGACAGTTGTGTTGTGTGGTAAATAAAAAGGTTAGGGTAGGAGGTAGAAACAATTACGATTGACGCTTTCGTTTTCTCTGTGATGATTCGTCTTCATCATTAAGTTAGTGCCCTTGACGATATATTATATAAGATTATCGTGTTCAAGTCCTGATATTATTATAAAACGCATTTATCTTAATGTGGAATCAGAGTGTGGATTGTTTTGAACGATAATTTCATAAATTATATAATCACATCACTCAAACCCAATGATGCTTAACATAGAGACAGTCTTATAGTATTGATGTGATATTTAATTTAAAGCTATTTTAATTTGTTGATTCCTTTTGTTGGAGACTTGCTTTTCACCAACTTTCGTTCTTATAACAAGAAGCCAAAATTCCTTGTTGTGTTATGTTTATTTAAGACCGATGTAGAAAAAGTACATTGATGAAACTTTATATATTCCAGTGATTACAATGCACAAAAGGGGAAGAAAGAATTAGGACATATAACAATTGTTTTATCTCACTACGTGTGTCAATTTAACAAAAAAAAAATTGGCTTTGATATTATTTTATTCAATTATATTAGAGAAATGTAATATTTCACAGATCAATTATTTAGGCCGAAACGGTCTGATATTAACTCTTATACATGTATCAATTTGTTATTCTAAACCCTTCCTACTCATTCTTGTCATCTGGATCCTTATACTCAAGTAAAATGTAAAAGGAGATTTTAAGCCTCTCAACACGTGTGTAGTTCCTCTCCTTTATATATTCCACATGACTATTCCACGTCACATATATTAATGTTCATATCAAAAACTATTTTCTTGTAAAAATTATTATTCAAAAATGATGTAATAAAATGTAAAATAATAACATTGTGAATTATTCTGGGTAATTTTTAAGAGGAATTTCCTTACATCCAATTTTTTAATTTCACTGTTTTCACGACCAAAATCGTCCGGAAGGAAAACGTTTGCCAGCCGTCGTCGCCATTTTTGTCGGTTGATTGTGTGAAACTTTGAAAATTACATATACTTTCTCCCTAACCCATCTTCATCTCAGCCGCATACCATCACTACTTTTCTTTCCTCCTTCAACCTCCACAAAAGCATCAACCTAAGTCACCACACCACCACAGATTGAACGAAAAACCCCCTTAACTGGCAAGACCCTCTCTCCCCACCTCGTTCTCCTCTCCATAGCAGTGCACCTCTCTCTCACATGATCTACTGTGAAAAAAGTGGTGTCGTGCCCACCGCACCGAGTCTTCTCTCTAACGGCCACCACTTGCGATTCAGTGGTTTCCAGTGCGCGTTGCTCCGCTTCTACCTCAATGTTAACAATGAGTCGCCAAAATCTGCTCAAGCAAATCAAATTTGAATTATCTATTTTCCACAAGTATTTCAAAAAACAAAAATAAAGTGTAGCTTTCTTAGAAAGTAAAACCAAAGGGAGCAAATGGATCCGATGGTAGCCAAAAATAGCTCTTATATGCTGATATTAAACGAAAGGATCACTCCCAACTATCCATTCCTCATTTAATTATTATCATCCCAATAAATTGTGGAGAACGGAAAAAAAAGAAGTTTGATCACGACTCTGCGTTAAAAATGGCCAAGATGGAGATGGTAGTGACCATGACAGTCGAGTGGGGGGAAAGAAGCAGAAAGAAGGGGAAAGAAGGGGGGGGGGGGGGGGAAGGGGGGAAAAGGGGGGGGGGGCGGGAAAAGGGGGGGGAAGGAAACGAAAGGGGGGGGGGGAAAAAAAAGAAGGGGGAACAAAGAAAAGGGGAAAGGGGGGGGAAGGGGGGGGGGGGGGGGGGGGGGGGAAAAGGGGGGGGGAAAGGGGGAAAGAGGGGGGGGGGGGGGGGGGGGGGGGGGGGGGGGGGAAAAAAGAAGCACTTGATTTTCTAATTAAAGTTTCGGTTAACTTAAAAAGGAGTTATTCACTCGCCTTAAGGTGCATGAAGTCACACACTTTCGCTAACTCAGTCATCTTAAAGACACATAAGTTTTGTCAATGTTCAGAGGGGTTTGTGAAATTACGTTTTACTAAGTTTAAGGGCCCAGATGACAAAAATTTAAGTAGAAGAATTCAAAATACAAATCGATACAAGTATAAGGGTCCACTAAATCATTTTGCCTAATATTTATAATCACATGACATATGTGAATTATTACAATTCATTATTTATTACAGAGTATTGAATATATCTAATATTGGAAGCAAATCCATATTTATTGTTTTCGTTATTAAAAACCATCACCTTGAATGACAAACTATTTAAGTGAGGATTTTGCCCTTTATATTATGCTCTCTGTCGGCATAGTCATTAAAAATTGATCATTTGCTCCATATCTTCTGACCAAGTCGGATTCCATAAATATAAGTACACATAAGTAAAGCAAAAAAAAATCAATTTTAGAAAAAGCCTTAACATATGATCTACTTAGTAGAAAAGTCAAATTTGGATGACAAATTACGTAATCACATACTTTAAGGTAAAAATTTATATTTATCTTAAAAGTTTTATAATCTATAGCAATCCCTCAAACAGATACAATAATACAAACGCTAATACATTAAAAAGAAGGATCGAATATATACGATGATACATTAAAAAGAGAATCGGATTCATGCGATGATAAATTAAAAAGGTCGGATACTTAATGACATTTTTTACTTAAAGAAAAAAATGACAGATTTTAAAATTTTGAAAAACTTATTGAAAATAATAATAGTAAATAAACTAAAAAGTGAAATTTCTTTAATTAATCCGATTAATTAAGTCGAGGTAATTACTAGAATCCATTACAGAAACAAAGGACGGTTCTAGACATCTAGTTTTACGCATCCAATTTTTGACTAATTATAGAATATTTTCTAAATATATAAATGAATAAAAGCTGTTTGATTAATGAGTTTTTCTTTAGTACAAAAATATATTGAGACTTTGAATAAAAGAAAAAAAAATTATGAATCGTTTAACTCGTATCAGCTGGCAACTAGGATCAAGCCATAGATTCAATTAGTGCATAAGTCTTTTTTTTTCCCCCCAACACAAAAACTTTAAAATGAATAACTAAAACATTTCATTCAAGAATATCTTAGTTGGAAGTGCATGTGACAGTCCTTTTTGCCTTTGACGTATACTATTAGTTGATTCCCCAATTTCTCCTTTTATTTGGCTTAGTGCATGCATTTATCTCTCTAAGATAATATCACATATCCACTTAAATCTACACATTATTCTTTGTAAATTGTGAGTAATTGATGATTCTAGCAAATCAAATGGTTCAAGATCTCTTCTTATCAAGGCAACCAACATTCTCTAAACACAAAAGGTACAAGAAATTTCATCCATTAGTTTCTTCCAATTTTGCAATCTGTTTCTCTCAATATTACTTGGCCTTTGGCATAATACGTGTTGAGTTTATGTTATAAAATTTGCTATTGTTATTTTCATTGATCGCGGGTTAGAGTTATCGAAAGATCTTAGTATTGTTGGGGAAAACGAAAGGAAACGCTTTTGAATTACCAAACTACGAGTAGAGTTAATTGGTGCAACAATTAAGTTGTAGAAATTAAATGTATGCTACTACATATATATGTACTACCTTCAGTAAAGTGGCTGCCATTGTTTTTAAATCTATTTGACTTGTGAAAGGGATGATGCAGAACTTATAAAGGTAAATTGGTTGGAGTAACTGGTGGCATCGCGATATACTATATCAAAGAAACATCATACACTGAATTTTACAATGTTCCTTGATTGATGATGCGTTGGTTGGGAACGACTCCCCACTATATCTTTATGGCTAATGGGGAGATAATACTCAATGGAGAAAGGGAATTTGGCCCCTACGACTAAGACACAAACAGATGATCTCACACACAACTATGTACGATAACAAAGGGAAGGGGAACAATATTGATAAGATTTATTTGGATTGTATGAATGTTTGCGAACAAAAAGTGGAAAGAGTCATCAAAATACATTTCGTAAACTGCAGAGATCTAACAAGATATCGAGTTAGACTGTACTACAAAGAAAATTGTAGGACAAAAATAATTAGCCAATTATTTTATATCTCAATGAAAACTCATTGTTGAACTCAATTATAACTTGAATTAAGTTAGATTACGTCTTGTTCTTTTATTTGTTTCAAGTTTTGGTTTCCCCCTTTAATTACTATAGTTACATAGATTCAATTTAACTATATTTCATTGGAAACAGTTTAAATGTTGATCGCAATAAATGAATAAATTTTCTACACTATATATAATTGCTTTTATTATTAGTAGCAAGACATAGTATATGTATTATAAACAACATTGATGTGGTTAAAAGACTTCAGCAACTTTCAAGACAAGATATTAATTATGAATTAATGTTTTTAATTATGCAAATTATCAAAAAATATTGTTAATTAACGCGAATTAATTCTTTAAAATATTTAATAAATTTGAAAAGAAAGATAAGTAAAGGATTATAATTTTCTAGTGTCATTAAAAAGAATTCTTGTGTGTCCTCTATTAATTACCCCTCATTGTTGTCATGATAGTTGGATAAAAAAATTTCCAGGATAGAACGAGGAAACGATTTTGTAATGGCGGACCAAAATACAGATTAATTTCAAAGTTAAGCGAATTCAAAATATATGACGGAATAAAAATAATACACTATAAGCGATTATATAATTATCCAAAGCTTTTAATACGTTTGGGAAAAAATAAAAAGCGGGGGGGGGGGGTGGGGGGGGGGGATTTTGGAAGTTACTCCCAAAGCCTGAGTAAGAATACTTGGTGTACCAACTCTTCTAAGTGAGAGAAATAAAGGTGGGTTACCACATTATATAAACTGTACAAATGTAAATTAAATAGAGTGTGTTGATACAAAACAACAGGGCAAAACTTATACAAGGAGGTTGGTTATAGATAACTAGTTACATTAACAATATTAATATAGCGCAGTGTCACTAATGATTTATGCATTTCATTGAAGCAATTCACCTATTTATCTTATGACTAAATGGGGAGATAACACTCAATGGAAGAAAGGTGAATTTGACAAGTGAGATTAATGGGAAAAAATTAATATAAAAAAGTATTATGATCAGAAAAGGAAAAGACAACAATACCGATAAGATCTATTTTGGGTTGTATGAAGTTTGGAGCAAAAAATAAAAAGGAGTCTCAAAATTCATTTTTTAAACTTGACGGAGATTTAACTAGCTATGAATCTCCCCCTATCCTCACCT
>JAKWJA010001710.1:0-16898 GCA_027704765.1 Solanum habrochaites | reverse complement strand
AATTTTTTTTATATTAAATACCATGATTATTCTATCTTGATGATATGTATATGCCTTTATTTATATTATATATATTTGTTTTCCTTTAAAGTTCTCAAATTTTTCTTTTTTGTAGCTTTAAGAGGAGGTCATGTTTTGTATTTTTCTTTCTTCCCCACCCTTGGAGTAAGAAACAAGGTATGTCCTTGAGTGATCTTTATATTTTCATCACTTTTTTTTTTTTCTATCGATTATTTCATAAATCAACGTATTTGATTTAACGCTACTGAAGTTTGAATTACAATTTTTTTAGGAGTCTGATTCAAACCACCCTCTATCACATTTTGTTCATCTTTGCTCAATTCAAATGTCATATACTTTTTTTCCTCGGTTTATCATATAATCTTAGACTTTTTTTTTTTTAATAATTAGTGTTTTTATACTTACTTTTGAGAAGACCTAATGAATTCAATTTAAAAAAAGTTCCAAACCACATTGATTTGTCCACCAAGCAGTAGAAAGTCTTTTGTGTTAGTGGTTTGACTTTTGTATTTATTAGAATTAGGATCAGTCAACACTATCTTTTGTTGAGTCTAATCATATAAGATATGATTAATAACAGTAGGTAAAATATATATGACAATATGCTAGTTCATTATCCTTTTCATTTTAAGATAAAACCCTATGTTTTTAGTAATAATTTTGTTTTCTCCCCCTCGTCAACTTTATAATTAAAAGAATATCCTTTAACTTCATACAACAAGTACAGAGAACCATATTATGGCAATTTTTGAAAAATATCTGAGTTCATATGGTTGTAAAATAGGGTCACCTTTTTTTTTTTCAGGGGATATTACAAATGCCAATTAATTAGTACTAAATGTCTTCTTCACTTTCAACCTTAATATTAAGCATTCCTGACTTGACCAATAGTCCGGCAATATAGTTGGTATAAAATATCTTAGGCTTCATAAATTGTGGGGGCTGGGCTGAATTTGGAGCAAGTCCATAAAACTCTAACTTTGGTTTATTGTAATCGGCAACCGATTAAAAATATTGGGGAACTTTCAGCTAGAAGCTACTAAAAATACTTAATACTCTCCCAGCTATAAATTTTGATAATTATCATTCGTGAACTATAATTGGTTATAGGGAGAGCGAGGCAAGCTAGATTTTGATATATAGGAGAGAGGCGAGAGAGAGGAAAAAAAGTGGAGAATGAAAGATAAATTAATGTTGAATGCCTTGAATTGGGCCCTTAATTTTTCTGTCAGTTAATTCTGTATGTTGGCGCCCCAATCCTTGTTATTGGGCTTATCTTGCACTATATATAACGCTTGTAGACAAACCCCTATTTTTGTAATTCTGTTTTTTTGCTCTCCCCCTAATAAAACGTTGCTCGCTCTTAAACTCTTTTGCTCCCTCTCTTCCCGTGGACGTAGCCAATTTTATTGGTGAACCACGTAATAAAAAATCTGTTGTCCTTGGTTTTTCGCCTTTAATAATATTTTCCTTCCTCGTATTAATCATCTCAAATTCCGCACAACAACGTGGTAATCGAGAGCCCTTCGGTTAAAAATAATCGGTGTTCTTGGGAAATTTCGAGATGTTCCTGCTTTTGAACGTGAAAATCGATAAATTCACCAAGGGAGAACAGTTTCAATCAGTTTTATGGGCAGTCAAGATGCGGGCTTGTTTGAAACAGTCAAGGCTTCTTCCTGGCCGCCGTTTGTCGACAGCAAGAACGCCGTCGTTACTCCTTACTCTTACTACTCCTGAGATGGCGATTCTGGAAGGAAACTACGCACTCCGACTATCAATGCTAGTGTCTCGCGGATGAACGTTCATCAATCACATCACGGAGGTCTCGGATGACAGAGAACTGCTGCTGGTCTGTGGTTGAAGCTGGTAGAGTGTACAATGACAAAATTCTAACCTACCCAACAAGCTGCTTCTGAAACAAACGTCTATCTATTTTACGGTTTACGAATGGCTGAAGGGTACACCCAACTCATGGAACCCTTAGAGCAATTGATACTTGTGTTATATAGAATTGCTGTTATTCGTGGAAGAGTCGGGATGAAGATGCTGCCCTGAGTCTGTTAGTATCTCTCCCCAATGTCGTTTGAGAATTTTGTTCAAGAAAAATCGTTCATTGTTGGGAAAGATACTGTGTCACTGGAGAAGTCAATCGGTAGGTCCCTCCTTCATAGCACAGGATACGCGCATAAAGTGCTACTGCATAGACACGTACGGACATACGGCCTTCCGGTCCTGTTCATTCAACCGCGCACGCAGTAGAGGAAAGGGAAGGGAAAAACGGCGGAAAGAAAATAAGCCTATGTCGAATGGTGCAAAAGCCGATGAAATTTTGAATTCCTGCAATGGATAGGGATAAGGGCCTTGTAAATTTTTGTCCGAAGAATAAGAGCATCGGAAAAACAATCAGTGCTGCTCTGTTTGCCTGAAGAAGACACCAATTTTCTGAAGAAGATATTGCACTACGTTGCGGATGAGCAACACTCATCATTCCAGATGTGTGGGTTCCTCCGATTCTGGGTACAAACAATCCGATCACATCTGTCCTAGTGAGAGAGTGTTTCACCCGTGACTTAATGAGCAGGTAGACGAAAGGCAAAGACCAGAGGCATCCGATGGCCACAGTTCTGTCTGGGCAAGGTGGTTGGGAACGGCTCCGATCAGATAAGGACAAATGCCGTAGCTTTTGCACATTGAACGAGGTCAGGCACGTTTCCATTGATGAATCGAAAAAATCTTGACTATCTCTCAGTCTTTGGACAGCAAGGGAGTCCGCTGTCGGGACACAAAGATGGAGTCTGCGGGTTCCTGGAAGGGTTCAATCATCTTATTCTGAAAGGTGTCATGGCGTGGGTACTTTTGTATTTTTCTCCTAATCTTTCTAACTACAAGGTTTCCACGTGTTACAACAAAAACAAACAAAAGGTTTCACGCCCATTAGATTGCAATCGTGTCGAATTTTCACACACAGAGGATATGACTAAGTTAGCTGGCAACATGAGACTTGGTCACTATGGGTGAAAGTAGGGAAGCCAAATTTCTGTCAAATAAGAGGATGTTTTCTTGCTGGTCACATAAGGTTTTAAGAGCTAGAGTTTTTGTGAACAATTGTGGTTTTTGGAAACTACACATACATACAAATCTGCAACAAGTTTCCAAAGGCCATTCAATAGAACAAAAGGGCACACTTGCTTATATCCCATTCTGTTGCCTGGGGGGGGTCCATGCCGTGTTGAGTCTTTGGGAGGCTGGCAAGATTTTTTGTGTCATTATTGAGACTCCTCACGGATGACTTGGGTGTACATGATGAAGCCTAAAAGTGAAGCTTTCCAGAAGTCAAGGAGTGTAAAATTTTTGAGGAAAATCAACAGGGAGAGAAGATCAAGAGGTTGTCGAACTGATAATGGGGCTGGACTTCTGTTTGTCTGAATTTAATGATCAATCTGTAGGATGAAGGGATTGCTCGAAAACAAAATCGTACAGTCAGAAATACACACACCACAGCAAACGGTTAACTGAGCGGATGACATCAAACACTTTTCTGAGGAGCAAGGTGCATGTGGCTCTCTCTGCGTGTTCTAAGATCGAAGATTCTGGGCAAAGCGGTTAGTACACTTGCTACTTCTTGATTAAACCGCTGACCACATAAACAAGTCATACAGTGCAAGACCAAAAACAACCTATGGATATTTTGTTCAGGAAAGCTGGTGATTATATTCAAATCTGAAAGCTTTTGGGGGTTGTTAACGGCTTACTATCACGTCAGGAAGGTAAGTTGAACCAAGAGCTAAAAAGGGAGTATTTGTGGGCTACGGATATGGAGTGAAAGGGTTTTCAGAAATCTGGTCTCCAGCAGAAAAGATGGTTATTAATGAGCAGGAGTTGTCTTTTTGATGAAAGTTCCTGCTTAGAAAAACCATTGTGAAGCCTCCAACTACGTCAGAAACTGGGAGACTTGACAAAACAGTGGATTTTTCAAGTCATTCAGAACGAGAGCGATTTAAAGGAACCTGAGAGGAGGATAAGAAGAGCCCAGACAGAAACTGATATTCCAGAATCTATGCCTATCAGATCTCCATCATAGTAAATCCTCAAGATCGTGCCAAGGAGGTTTGTATTTTCGGCCACCTAGAGGTAAATGGGTTTTTTGAGGACAGGGTGGGTTATGCAAACTGCAGGTTGCTGAGAGGTAATACATCGTCCTGCACTTAAAAAGAACCTTTTTAAAGTGCTGATCCTGAAAATGGTTGCCGCTATGGGAGATGAGATGGAAGTCCCACAAACAAGAATCAACATGTGGATCTGGTCATAACAATGCATACAAGCCTTCGGGGAGAAAGTATTACTTGCAAATGGTTTTTCAGAAGAAGGAAGGGATAATCACACCAGCATAAGGATTCAAGTATAAAGCCAAGGTTTGTTTGCCAGAGGTTTCAAACCAGGAAGAGAGGAGTGGACTAGACTACAATGAGATCTTCTCAACCAGTGGATACAAATACTTCCATCCGAGTGTACTACCGATAGTTCCACCTCATAATCCTCTGGAGCTTGAACAACTTTATGTGAAGACAAAAAAAAAAAAAAACAAGCGTTTTCTACAAGGGAGTTGGAGGAAGAGATATACTGACTACATCAGCCGGGATGGTTAATTCCAAGTTCCCAGGTAAGGAAAATCCACGTCCTGCAAGTTGAAAGAAGAGTCCTTATCATTGACTTAGTAGTCTCCAGGCAGTGGATAAAAAGTTTGAAAACAGCTATAGGGTGAAGTTTGGGCTATACTCGTAGCTCATATGATTGTTGTGGTCTACTAACAATAGGCTCATGATGGATTCATTCATCTCATTCTGGTGCTTTATGTAGATGATAGCTGTTGATAGAGCTGCAAAGAAGAAATGTAATGACATCATACGCTGAAGTGTTTATTAGTGTTGATGTGTTGAGATGAAGGATCTGGGAGCCCCCGGCTTGGAAGATTTTAGGATGGAGCTCATTAGAGACGAGAGAGAAGGAAACTTTTCTTGTCACGAGAAGCTCATTCAGAAGGTCTTTGGCCGAGGTTTGACATGGTCCTTCATCATAAGCCCATTGAATACCCCCAGTGCCTGCCAATATCCATCTCACTCTGCCATGTTCGCCTCCACAGTCAGAAGAAGAAAGGAGTATATGTCACGAGGTCCCTATGCCAGTGTCCGTAGGAAGTTTGATGTAATGCTATGGTCTGTACAAGGCCAATTTTCGCACATGCAGATCATGTATGAGCAGATTCATGGACCAAAACCAGGGATAGAACATTGGGCAAGCTTGTGAAGAGAATTGTTTCCGGTACCGATTAGAGGTCCCATCTATCTGACGTTGGTCTCTTTATGGAGGTGATACTCATGCTTGGTTACTGGCTATTCTGATTCAGACTATGTCTGGAGATGTTACACCAGAAGATCGATTGATGGCTTGTGTTTTACACCTTACCCCTGGAGGATCTGTTCGTCAGTTGGAAAGGCAACTTTGCAACCTAACAGTACTTTGTCTACGTACGGAACGGAGTACATTATGGCCTTGCCAGAGGGCTGCAAAAGAAGGGTTTTGGTTGAACAGGGCTGGTTAGTTGATCTTGGTGGTCTGCATCAGATCAGTGTCTTAGTCTACTTTATTTGTGGCCGTTTGAGCGGCAATTTGTCTACCAAGGATCAACCAAGCAGATATCCCCAAGCAATAATTTAGATACGTAAGGTAATCAGTTGTTCTGAGAAGTGAGAAGAGATCAAGGTGAAGAAAGTATTGAACGGTTGATAATGTCCTGCTGATATGGTTCACAAAGAGCCGGTTTCCACAGACAATTTCAACACTGTTTTGGACTTGCTCAACATCAAAGGCTGTTTAATTGCCCTACGGGGCAATTCTGATGCCGAGGGGGAGGCCTGGCCCTATCATAGTGCGCGGAAGAAATCTGTTTGGAGAATTCAAGTCGGTTGGAGATTTGTTGAATGAATGCTTGAATTGGGCCCTTAATTTTTCTGTCAATTCTGTATGGTTGGGCCCAAGCCTGTTAGGGCGTGCTTAGCCCTATAATATAGACGCTATGACAAAAACCCTATTTTGTGTAAGTCTGTTTTTGCCTCTTCTTCTCATAATAAACTTCTTTCCCGTCTCTTCCCTTGGACGGTAGCCAATTTATTTGGTGAACCCACGTAAATCTGTGTCCGTTGTTTTTTTTTTTCCTTTCGCTTTCTTGTTTTTTTTCTTTTTTCGCGTTTAATTATATTTTCTCGGTAAATTTATATCTCGAAATTTTCCGCCAACCAATTTTCAATATCTGTATATTGGTTGAATAATTGTATATTAATACATATGTATTTGTTATATATGACAAATTGGAGAGAGAGAAGGAGAGAAGGTGAGCGAGAGAGACGAGAGTGAGAGAGCGGTAATTCAGAGGCGAATCTAGCCTTAAGGTGGGGGGTGCAAACGCACCACCATCTCGGTTAAAATTTTGTATAATATAATGTAATACAGTAAAACAATTTGTATAAATACTAAATACTCTGCCGTCCAGTACGGGCGGGGGCCGTGATGATAATGTTCCAATGACGTCATGGGCAAAGTGTTTGCATCCATCCAGTTAGCATTGAGGGTTCAAAATCTCTGTGAACAGAAATATTTTTTTTTTTATCTCTTTGTTTGCGAGGGCTTTCAATCTTTTCCTTTTCCTTTTTTTGGGTGTGGAAAAAAAAAAATAACGGTTTAACGGAAGTCCTGATGTGAATATAACTGGGGTCATGTTAAAAGCTTTTAATTAAAAAAGGTTCTTTCAAATCTTTAACCTAACTGGTCACACTAAGGTGTGAGATGAATTTATTGAATATAATTTGTTAGGTGTTTTTTTTTTTTTTCACCTAATATATAGATGATGTAGATACAAATTTGAATTTTTAGGTGAAAAAAATCTCTCATTGTTTTTCTCAAAGAGTTATAGAGGATAAGGTATTCTTCTTTCTTATTCCTAAGGAATAAAAGAAAACACTATATAAAGTGTTAGCTCTAATATTAGAATATTAAAAAAAAAAGAAAAAAAGAACATTACTAAAATTGTATTTGATAATATATTTAAAATATTGATAAAAAACTAAATCAAATCGAAACCATAACCTAAAATGCAAGAACCGACCCCGTTTATTTATTCCCTTTAGATGATATGGCACCCCTACCCGCCTCCTCCGAATTCTGGATCCGCCTCTCTCTGGGGTGATTTGTATATGTATATTGGTTAGACATTGTATTTATATGTATGTATTTGTAATAAAAAACAAGCGATATTGGAGAGAGAAGATAAGGCAAGAGAGGTTTGAAAGAGGATAAGAAGAGGCAAGCGAAGAGGAGCAACGGTGGGAGAGATGAAATTTATATGTATAATTGATTCGATAATTGTTTTATAACCCCACCCATATGTAATTTGTATATAATTTCTGACAAATTTCTACATTACACCTGTACTAATTATAAAACAAACTCAAAAGTCATTCTAAATAATTAATGTATAATTGTTATTCTTGAGTATTATTATACAAACTATAAGCTGATAAATTAATAAGTAAATATAATTTTTTGGCTACAAATAACCGCAATACCTTTTCCCTTTAAAGTACCCTAAACTATAAGAACCAATTAAATAAAGTATCTTTGTTTTCCACTTATGTTGCTAACAAATTATCCTTAACATTTTCATTTTTTTTTTTCACTTATATGTAAATGCTTGTTTCGAGTCCACTCATCTTAACAAGGTTTTAATAACCCAAACAAAATCTTTATATTTCTTGCTTCTTTTCCTTCTTTGGATTTTAATGTGATTACATGGAGGTAAAATCCAATTCAATTTGTTGTTGGGATATAAATGTGCCTTTTTCTTGTATATATGTTTTTTGTTTAATTTTTTTTTTTTAAAAAAATATTTCCTTTGTCTTGTATTTCAATAAATTTATACACGTATTTTTTTCTTTTCTTTTTGCTATATTTAAATTTTTGTCAAATACACACAACTTTTTTTATAGTTGTTTTCGTCTTTCAAATATAAAAATTTCTCAAATCGTCTTATATAAAAAATTTCTCAAACGCTTATTCTTATATTATTGCCGCCTTCTATTTTTTTTCCAATTGATTTTATTTTGATTTTTGATATTCAACCATTTCGTCTCTATGGGTAGTCTGTTCTATTGTGTAGGGGTTAAATATGTTAGTCTATGGTCTCTAGGCATACAAGATTGTGTAGTGTTTCAGATCAGAAAATAATTAGAGAATTTATCTGTGTTCGTTATAGGGAGTTTTAAAAAAAAAATCTATTTAAGAACTTTTAATTGAGAAATAAAGAGCACTTCCACTTGCATATCATTTCCCTTTGATTAATGTTACATCGGGGAGATGAGATGAAATCCTTTCTCATAGATAAGTTATTTCTTGACAAACTATTTGAAGAAACATACGTACTTCAATCACTTGCAATACATTCTTTAGTTCCACCAAATGATTTCTTCGCAGGATTGAATGGCTTGATCCAAAATCAGAAACTCGACCATTTTGTGAAATTAAATGAATCACTTCAAGAATCATATTTAGCTCAACAATACACCCATTTGTTATTTGTTGTCGATCACTGCTTAGATCTATCACCTCAATAGAACTGGAATAATAATTCTACTCAATTTCAACACCTTCACCAAGTTGTTGCACAACTTCCATAAATGGGACATGAAGATCCATTTGTACAGCTAGCTTCCATTAATGTGGCATGAAGATCATCCGTCCCAATTTTTGTTCTTCGCCTATAATCTTATTAATACCACTACTTTGACTTTTCTTGTTAACTCCTTCATGCTTTTGTAATAGCCGTACATAGCCAAAACAGATTAAAATCCAAACCCTTATTATGTATGTATTTTTCTACCCTAAATATTTTGAGTAATACAAAAGTATATTTTTGCCTCTGTCTTTTCCTTGATGTTTATAAATGGTTATTTATAAAACGTCATTGTCTGTGTAAATAAAGTTTGAGAATACATTAATTTTAGTCAAAAAAATTGCTTATTTAGACGTGCAAGAGCAAGTGTGACAACCACTTTAGTAAGTCTTCTAAAAATGGTGGAAACAATATATGGTAAAGGAATTAAGATAATTATGAGTTGAGTTTGTCGCATAGGCTTAACTAGTGCATTTACATTTTCTGTGTGATTTGCAAACTATCACACGATAAAAAATCTATTCGATACGCATGCTCACCTAAAGGACGACGGACCGTGAACATAAGTAGAACAATTGCAGGTCCATCTTTTGCCGTACAAAAGGGACTAATTCATGATTCCAATGCGTGCAATGGAGGGGAACGCGACATAAGTCATGAACCTTACATACAAAAAATGGTTGTTGTTTGTTTGCATAAATACATGCACCTAGCTATTTAATTTAAATAAAACAAAAATTAATTCCTTATATAATCGCTCAATTTACTCGTATTACTTTGTAAAGTAGAATAGTATTCCATTTCATTTTAATGTTATTTTTTTTTTGAATTCCGAGTTTAAATAAATTATTTTTCATTTTCTAAATTTTCATAAATTTTTTAAAACATTGTAACTTATTGATTATTATAATATAATACTTTTAGTGTATAAATATATAAATTTTATTATTTAAAAATCAAAAATTTTATATGTAAATTTCTGATAATATTAAATAATTTGACTCTAAAAAAATTTAAAAAAATTCACATATAGATCGAGACAAAAGGAGTATATGTTTTTCTCATTCCACTTGTGCGTGTATTTTAGATGTATTAATATTTAATAGAGACAACTTAAAAGAACACATACATATAAGCGGCGAAGTAGACGATTCTCTGTGGCATTTCGTCGAACAGTGTATGTACAAGATAAAGAACCACCCTCTGCTCTCCATTGCTATCCCATTAAACCTCGGAATATGCCTCCCAATCTCTTCATCGGCAATGGCCGCCGGTACGTTAACGGTTTTTTCAATGAGAAATTACAATCTTGTCCCTGAAATTCCTTCTTGGAATGGTCTCTTGCATCATTTCAATTCTTCCGGCCTGGTTGATAAGGTGATTCTCCTTTTTTTCTGATATGCGCTCTTGTGGAGTAACTAGTTAATTTTCCACTTAGGGTGAAAAACAAGTTTCTTGAAAATGAGTAAAATGACTTTCGTACCAAACACACCCTTTAATGTATTTCTAATCGCCCCTAATCAGTAAATCAAATATTTGTTTTATCAAAATTCAATGGATTTAATGTTATGCTATGATTTATTTTATTAATCTGCTTTTCATTCTTAAATGAATATATGTCTGTGCAGAAAACCAGTGAACAAAATTAGTAAGTGGTAAAACAAGGAATGGAACATATTTGTGTTAGGAAATCCATCAGAGCAGTATCTCTTTTATTAGCGATTTTTTTTTTTTTATAATCCTTTCTTCAATAACACAATTTGATTTACTCTGGTAGAGAAATCCAACCACCAGAAAAGAAACAAAATCTTCAGAAACTTTGGAAATTGGCTCACATGTACAATAGAAATTTCACAAATATATCCGAATCATTTTAAAAATTTATATTTTAAATCAATTTAAATGATTACAAATACCCTTGCTTGCTTCAAGTCCTTGTCGAAATATTTTATCTTTTAAGATACTAGCTTGAAGCATTAACACTGGTTACTAAATCACCTTATTTAACAATGAATTATATTGGGATTAACAATTGTATCCTACTCAATTTCATATTCCATAACCTATGTTTTTATTTGCCCAAGCCAAAAAGAATTGTAATTGAACTAGGAATTGTTTATCCTACTTAATTTCATATTCATTTTGTTTTATTTCCCAAGCCAAAAAGAATTGTAATTGGACTACGGAATTGTAATCCTACTCATTTCATATTCATATTATTTTTTTTATGTTCCCAGCCAAAAGAAATTGTATGAACTAGGAAGAAGGATCTATCCACCACATGACATCTATAAATATATACTTGTCTCATAATTATTCTTCAATACAGATTGTGAGCCTAAAACGCTAAAAGGGCATACTCAAGGTAATTTTCCTTCTTTTTTTTTATTTTCCGTGCACTTTTTTACAAGCTTACATTCTTGTCGTAGAAAATTCATATCTCATTGTATAAAAATCCGAAATCATGACCGTTTGATTTTTTTAGAAACTAGACTTTAGATCTCCAACATACCCAAATTTTAAAATTAATCCTTCAGAATCCTTTTAGATATTTTTGAAGTTAGCTCTAGATTCTAATCATGCTAAAAATGCGTCACTTTTTTTTTACACAGCCTGACATTTCGTCGTAGAAAATTCATATCTATTGTCGAAAAATCAAAATCATGACCGTTTTGATTTTTTTAGAAACTAGACCTTTTTGATCTCTACATATCTAAAATTCAATAACTTCAGAATCTTCTAGATGATTTTTTGAAGTTAGCTCTCGATTCTGTCATGCTAAAAATTTTCAGATTTGTGTGTGACGTACTAAAAATCGTCGTGTCTTTACTTGGAACAGTCGAAATCACAAATTCCACTTGGTGATTCCTAATCTAGAAATAACGGCTCCAACCATCCAAGATTCAAGATTTAAACCTTTCGAGTCTCAACATCTATAATCTTGACGGGTAACAATCTTCTCCTTCACTTTGTATTTCCTTTTTTTTTTTTTTTGTAGAATCATCAAAAGATTTTATACTTAATGGAGGCTACATCATGGCAATGGATTTATCACATAAAATGTGCTTAACACGCCCATAGCCTTAACAAAATAAATAATCAAACTCTCAATGGTGTTTCCATGGCCCGAATGCTTCAAAAACCTTGATGCTTTACTAGAATAAACCGGTAATGCTCCCCCCCGCCTTAAAAATACCTCATCAAGTTTTTAAAAGGTCCCGAATGGCTTAACCAACTTGAAGCTTTTACTAAAATACCGTGTAACTCTTCCTCACGCCTTGAAGATAACCTCAAGGTGTTACAAGTCCCGAATGCTTAACCAGGAAAGCTTTACACTCAAAATACCGTGTAACGCTCCCCCCCGCCTTGAAGATAAACTCAGTTGTTACAAGTCCTGAATGTTTGACCATTACGCTTTTAACTAGAAAATCGTTGTAACGCCCCCTCCTCCCCGCCTTAGAAATATAACCTCAAGGTGTTACAATGTCCACGAATCTTAACCATGAAGCTTTACCACAATAGGTCGGGTAACTCTCCCCAGCCTTGAAATAACTCAAGTTGTTACATAAAAAGTCCCGATGCTTAACCATGAGTTTTAACTAAAATACCGTGTGAACGCCTCCCGCCTTGAAGATAACCTCAAGTTGTTCAAAAAAAAAAAAAAAAAAAAAGAAAGTCCGCAAAGCGTACCCACAACTTGAAGTTTTTAATAGGATACCATGTAACGCTCCCTCGCTCCCGCCCGCCTTGAAGATACCTCACGTGGGTTACAAGGTCCTGAATGTTTTGACCATGAAGCGTTTACTGGAAACCCGTGTAAACGCTCGCTCCCGCCTTTGAAGATAACCTCAAGTGTTACAAGGTTCGTGAATGCTTAACCATGAAGCTGTACTAAAAATCAACCGTGTAACTCTCCCCACGCTACGCTCCCCCCTGCCTTGAAGATCACCTCAAGGTGTTACAAAGGTCCCGAACACTTGACCAACTTCAAGCTTAATAAAGATACCTTGTAACGCTCCCCCCTTGAAAATAATCTCAAGGTTTTCTCCAACGTTCCGAATGTTGAACCACTTAAGCTTTATAGATAGCCGTGGAATGTCCCCCCTTGAAGAGAAACTCAAGGTGTTACAGTCCTGAATTCTTAACCAACTTTAGACCAGGATAACCCGTGAAAAAGACCAGTTTAAGAAGTTGCCAGGGCACAAATATTGTCCACCTTAAGCATGAATTTCAAGATCCTTTTAAAGATAAATCCGTCGGAACTCTAGCTTAAGGTGCTAAGGGACAAGTATTTGTCCCCTTAAGGCAATAGAAATTAAAAGATTCGTTGAAAGGATAAGCGTGACCAACTTGAGTTTAATAGGGATAACCGTGGTAACGCTTCCCCCTTGAAAATAAGCTCAGGTTTCACAAGGTTTCCCGAATTTTTACACCAACTTAAAGCTTTAATAGGATACCGTGTAATCGTCTCACCCGCCTTGAGATAAACTCAGTGTTTTACAAGGTCTTGAATGCTTAACCAACTTTAGACATATAAACCCCGTGGAAAAGACTAGTTTTAAGGTGCAAAATGGACAAAATTTGTCCACCTTAAGGCAATGGAAGTTAAAAATCCTTTTAAGATAAATCCGTCGAACTACTCTAGCTTAAGGTGCTAATGGACAAGGTTGTCCCCCTTAAGGCATAGAATAAAGATTCGTTGGAGAGGTACGCTTTAGACCCCAACTTACAGCTTAATAGAATACCGTGAACGCTCCCTCCCTTGTGAAAATAATCTTAATCTTCAAGGTGTCACCAGGTTCCGAATGTTAAAAACCACTTAAGGCTTTAATAGGATACCGTGTAACGGCTCCCCCTCCCGCCTTGAAGATAACTCAGTGTTACAGGTCCTGAATGGTCTTAACCACTTGAGACAGGATAAAAGCCCGTGAAAAACGATTTTAAGGTGGGCAAAGGGACAAATATTGTCCACCGTTAAGGCATGGTGACATTTAAAGATCCTTTTAAAGATAATCCGCGTAACTCTAAGCTTAAGGTGCTAA
The DNA here is from genome assembly GCA_027704765.1 of Solanum habrochaites. NCBI lineage: Eukaryota > Viridiplantae > Streptophyta > Magnoliopsida > Solanales > Solanaceae > Solanum > Solanum habrochaites. Next base: position 3,113 of record JAKWJA010001710.1, on the reverse strand, counting down.
GTGACGTTTGTCCACCTTAAGCATAAAAATTTAAAGATTCTTTGAAGGATAAGCTTGACCAACTTGAAGCTTAATCGGATACGTGTAACGCTCCCGCCCCCCCTTGAAATATCTCAGGTGTTACAAGGTTCCGAATGTTTAACCAACTTAATCTTTAATAGGCTACCGGTAATGCTCCGCCGCCTTGAGATAAACTCAAGGTGTTACAGTTCCTGAATGCTTAAACCAAGCTTGAGCAGGATAAACCCTGAAAGACCAGTTTAAGTGCAAGGGACAAATATTGTCCACCTAAGCATTAAAATTTAAAGATCCTTTTAAAGCATAAATCCGTCGAAACTCTAGCTTAAGGTGCTAAGGGACAAGTTTGTCCACCTTACGGCAAAGACATTAAAGATTCGTTGAAGGATAGCTTACCAACGTTGAAGCTTATATGGATACCGTGTAACGCTCCCTCTTGAAAATAATCTCAAGGTGGGTTCACAAGGTTACGAATTGTTTAACCAACTTAAAGCTTTAATAGGATACCGTGTAATGCTCCCGCCATTGAATATTAAACTCAAGGTGTTACAAGGTCCCTGAATTCTTAACCAACTTGAGACAAGGATAAACCCGTAAAAGATCAATTTAAGCTGCAAAGGGACAAAGTATTGTCCACCTTAAAGGCATGTATTTAAAGATCTTTTTAAAGATAAATCCGTCGGACTCTAGCTTAGGTGCAAAGGACAATAGTTTTGTCCACCTTAATGCATAAATTTAAAGATCTTGAAGGATAAGTTGACCAACTTGAAGCTTAATAGGATCGTGTAACGCTCGCCCCCCCCTTGAAAAATCTCTCAAGGTGTTACAAGGTTCCGAATGTTTTAACCAACTTAAAAAGCTTTAATAGGATACCGTGTAACGCTCTCCGCCTTGAGATAAACTCAAGGTTTACAATGTTCTTGAATGCTTAACTACGCTTAGACATGATAACCCGTGAAAAGACTACTTTCGGTGCAAAGGGACAAATATTTCCACCGTAGCATGGAAATTTTAAAAATCCTTTTAAAGATAAATCCTTCGGAACATCCTACTTTAAGTTGCTAAGGGACAGTTTTGGTCCACCTAAGGCATGGAAATTTAAAGATTCGTTGAAAAGGATAAGCTGGACCAACTTGAAGCTTAATGGATACCGTTTAAAACGGCTCCCCCCCCTTACAATAATCTCAAGGTGTTTACAAGGTTCCGAATGTTTAAAAACGCAACTTAACTTTAATAGGATACCGTGTAACGCTCCCGCCGCTTTGAAGATAAACTCAAGGTGTTACAAGGTCCTAAGATGCTTACACCCACCTTGTACAGGATAAAAAACCCTGAAAAGACCAGTTTAATGTGCAAAGGGAAAATATTGTCCCCCCTTAAGGCATGGAAAGTTAAAGATCCTTTTAAGATAAATCCGTCGCAATCAGCTTAAGGTGGCAAAGGGACAAGTTTGTCCATCCTATGGGGCATAGAAATTAAAGATTCGTTGAAGGATAAGCTTGACCAACTTGAATGCTTAATAGGAGACCGTGTAAGCTCCCCGCCCTTGAAGAATAATCTCAAGTGTTACAAGGTTCCGAATGTTTTAAAACCACTTAAAACTTTCATAGGATACGGTCAACGCTCTCCCCGCCTTGACGATAACCCAGGTGTTACAAGGTCCTGAATGCTTAGAACCAACTTGAGACATAATAAACCCGTGAAAAGACCAAGTTTTAAGGTGCAAAGGGAACAATATTGTCCACCTTAAGGCATGGACATTGAAATATTCCTTTTAAATGATAAATCCGTCGGAATCTAGCTTAAGGTGCAAAGTGACAAAGTTTTGTCCACCTTAATGCGTGGAAATTTAAAGATTCTTTGAAGATAAGCTTGACTCCCAACTTGAAGCTTAATAGGATACATGTAACGCTCTCCCAAACCGCTCTCCCCTCCCCCCCCCTTGAAAGTAATCTCAAGGTGTTACAAGTTCCATGTTAAAATCCAACTTAAAGCGTTAATAGGATAACCGTGTAACGCTCCCAGCCTGAAGATAAACTCAAGGTGTGAAAGGTCCTTAATGCTTACCAACTTGAGACCGGATAAATCCGTGAAAAGACCAGTTTTAGGTGGCAAAGGACAATATTGTCCCTTAGGCATGGAATTTAAAGATCCTTTTAAAGATAAATCCGTCGTAACTCTAGCTTAAGGTGCAAATGGACAAGTTTGTCCACCGGTTAAGGCATAGAAATTTTAAAGATTCGTTGAAGGATAAGCTTGACCAACTGAAGCTATAGATCCCGTGTAACGCTCCCCGCCCTTGAAAATAATCTCAGGTTCACACGGTTCCGAATGTTTAACCAACTTTAAAGCTTTAATTATACCGTGTAACGCATCCCGCCTTTGACGATAAACTCAAGTGTTTCAAGGTCTAAATGGCTTAACCAACTGCGACAGGATAAACCCCGTAAAGACCAGTTTAATGTGCAAAGGACAATATTGTCCACCTTATGGCCTGGAAAATTTAAAGATCCTTTCAAATAGAAATCCGTCGGACTCTAGCTTAAGGTGCTAAGGGACAAGTTTTTTCCACCTTAATGCATGGAAATTTAAAGATTCGTTGAAGGATCAAGCTTGACCAACTTGAAGCTTAATAGGATACCATGTAACGCTCCCTCCCCGCCCCCTTGAAGTAATCTCAAGGTGTTACAAGGTTCCGAATGTTTAACAACCAACTTAAAGCTTTAATAGGAATAACCGTTGTAACGCTCCCGCTTTGAGATAAACTCAAGGTGTTACAAGGTCCTGAATTCTTAACCAACTGAGACAGGATACACCCGTGAAAAGACCAAGTTTAAGGTGCAAAGGGACAACTATTGTCCACCTAAGGCATGGAACATTTAAAGATCCTTAAAGATAATCCCGTCGAGAACTCTAGCTTAAGGTGCAAAGGGACACGTTGTCCACCTTAAGGCATAGAAATTTAAAAGATTCGTTGAATGTTAAGCTTGGACCAACTTGAGCTTAATAGGATTACCGTGTACGCTCTCCCCCTTGAAAATAAATCTCAGGTGTTACAAGGTCCGAATGTTTAACCAACTTAAAGCTTTAAAAAG
>JAKWJA010001709.1:0-20899 GCA_027704765.1 Solanum habrochaites | reverse complement strand
AAACTCTGGATAAAAGAGGTCTGAACAGATTTCACAGGAACAGAGACGGTCCCTTGCTGTGAAAAATGGCTATAAAAAGGAAGTTCATTTTGATTTTTTTTAAGATAATGAAAACTTTTTTCTTCTCTGCATTTATTTTTCTCTCAAATAAAATCCAACGTGTCGATCGAATTGATTGTGTTGTGACTTGTTGCTGATTCTTAAGTTCGTTGAAGTTAAGAAAGTTGACTGTAACAATATTCTTTAAACGGTTTAATCCTGTGTTATCTTGGGAGAAAATTAGTCAATTAACCTTGGGTACAGTGAGAGGAGCATTACATTTCTTAAGGATACACTGTAGTTCTGTGGACTAGGATTAACTCTTGTATTGACTTGTATTTCTGCTTCATCGTTATTTCTGTTTCTGTCCATTGTTAACGTTTATAAATACAGATTAAGTATAACAAATAACAATATTCGTTCTTGTGTGCGAAGGGAAGATGGTGACGCAATGGGGTTGATGAGAGATGGATTTGATTGCTCTTCTTGCAGATATAATTAACATATATTATGGTTTAGTTAAGAGATAAAATATAACTTAATATTGGAGTTTGGTCAAATATTTGTCGGGACATAGTCCGTGCTACTCTTCTTCTGAAATCTCTTTGTGGGTGATGGACTGAAAATTGCACGATTGCTTTCCTGGCCAAAGCTTGGGGATGCAAGAAGTCATTAATCAAACACCTTCCGTTAGAAAATACAAGATAAGATATATTTTCTAACGGAAGGTGTTTGATTAATGAACTTCTTGCAACCCCAAGCTTTGGCCAGGAAAGCAATCATGCAATTGTCAAAGTCTTCGAGCCACAATACTCTTGAGGTAGTTAAATGTCCCAACTTCAAGAGTCTTCAAGTGGGGTTAAACCTCTATTCAGAAATAAGGTTTGACACGTCATAGATCAACACAAAAACAACCGAATTTACGTCTCAATCCAAATCGTCTTCGTTCGCTTATATTGTTTGAAATCTTGCTTCCCTTTTTGAGTTTACTATGCTTGTTTCTAATAGTAATCTCATGGGTTTGAATATAGAAATTCTTATTAAAACAAATCTAAAATTACTATTTAGGCTTATTAAAGTCTACTTATAATAAGATAGAAAAAGAAAAAGGTGACACATCTTTTTGGTTTAACATGAAGCTTCAAATTTTCCAAAAAATAAACTGGAACAAAAACAAAATGATTGAAGAGAAAAGAGAATAATTTTAATGAAGTCATATAGAATTTCTTAAATAATCCATAGTAAAACTAATAGGAAACACAAAATCACAAATAAATTAACACCCCATAAAATAACAAACTAATTTCAAAGCAAGCTACAACAAACTGAACATTAACGCCTTAGATCTAAAAAGCTCCTCTTCATTCTTCATTATTCTGTATTGAATCCCACTCTTACAATTTTACAGTTGATGAATTCTGTCCGGGACTAATATTATCATCAGTGGTTACCAATGAATCTTTTATATGCAAACCCTCTGCACTATTTTTGCTCTTAAAATTAAGGAAACTCTCCAACTCATCAGCTCTAGTTCCAACCATATCAATGTTGTTATTTTCTAGGAGATTTTTTGTATGAAAAAATGTTGAGCTTGATGATTATGACCACTTCTCAGAGATAAATTCATAATTATATTCTGAAAAAAATTGTTGTGTCTGATAAAAAGTTGGGTTATGAACGACATCAGATTCATCAGAAGGTGTTTTGATAATGAAACTTCTTATGAATTCCCCAAAGGATTGGCCAGGAAAGAATCGTTCAATTTGTGTCAAAGTCTACGGATTGCTACAATACTCTGAAGGTATCAATGTCGACTTCGTTAGATACTTCCAGTGGGTTTAAACCTGATTCCAGAATAAGATTTTAAAAGTCATTAGATCAGTACAAAAAATAATCAAATTACATCTCAATCCCAATCGTCTTTGGTTCACTGATTGGTTTGAAATTGCATTCCCTTTTCAAATTTAACTATGCTTGTTTCTAAATCGTTCATCTCATGGGTTTGATATAGAAATTTTTTTGTTAAAACAAATGTTAAATTACTTTATTTAGGTTATTAAAAGTCTGTTATAATAGGATACAAAAAAGAAAAAAGGTGTCTCAATCTCTTAGTTTAACATGAAGATTCAAATTTCTAAAATATAAAAATGGTAAAATGATAAAGGAATGTTCAATGAATTCAGCTGGAATTTCAAAACATATTCATAGGTTCTAATAAAAAACAAAGCACAAATAAATAAAAATCCCAATGAAGTAAACAAGAATAAACCCAAAGCAAAGCTACACAACTATTATTTAAAGCTTAGATCTAAGTCAAGCTCATCTTCGTCTTTAATTATTCTTTTTGGCACCCCCCTCTTCCAAATTAAGTGGCAGGTCATTATTTCCACTAAGAGTATCATCAATATGGACCAACTGAACCCTTTATATTTAAGCCTCACACACTATTGTTGCCCTCAAAAATTATTAATGGATATTCTGCAGTGCATCAACTCTAGTTCACAACCATACAGTGGTGTATTTCCAGGTGATTTTTTCTACGAAAAAAATGATGAGCTTGATGATGATGACCACATATCAGTATAAATCGGCATCTGAAAAATTGTTGTGCCTGATAAAAAGTTGAGGGTTATGGACGACATTAGAAAACGTCTTTTAACTCCACATGAGGATTTGAACTTGTTAAAATAAAAGATTGTGAAAAGGGCACGTGTGTGAGTTTAAATTTGATAGAGGTAATAGTAAGGAATGATAATTCGGAGGACGGGCCAAAAGGTGCTGAACACAACATCAACAAGTTCATTTTTTCCTTTTAACAATGACCCTCTTGTTTGTGGCGTTTGGTGTTGTCCCACTACGGGAGTGGCTTACTGGAAAACTTTCTTGCAAAAGCTGGCAAGAGAAATCTTAGTTTTTGAAGGAACTCCTCTGAGTGGGAGTATTTCTCATGGATGGTTCAATAGGCATGAGTCAAGGTGTTTAAATTCTTCTATTATTTATGGTAATCATTACAGACTTTTTGAGATAAAGATGTACTCTACGAGATGATAAGTCATTTGGCTTCAATTGAGAATCTTTTATAATTTTCGCTTTCATTATCTTTGTATTAGTGATGACTTTATGGGATTCTTTAGTGGCTAAAGATATGCTAGAAGCTTTAGAAAACATGAATTGGTCATTGCAAAAGCATCCATTTCCCACTATACTAATGTTTATGTTCTTGAAATGTACTTGAGATAAGAATAAAGAGAATGGATCTATTAAATAGACAATATGAAAATACAAAATCCTTCAAATATGGAAAATTAATTATGTATGGTATTCCAAATGTAAATATTTAAGCAACCAAATCAGAGTTCTTGTAGAGGATCATACAACTTGCTAAAAAATATAATTCCATCAATATATTTCAAATGATGGTAAGAGGAAGAGGAGGAAAAATATATGGTTAACGAAGTTGCTAAGACAAAATTCATAATTAAGGAGGAGTTCCCACGTAAATTGTATGAAAATTAGGACAAATTATAATAAAGAATTCACCATTGTCCTTATAATTTATGGTAAGAGGACGGTTGGAGAATTAATGTAATATGAATTAAAAAATTTAATAATAAGGAGGTAAAACATATCATAACACGTATTAGGAGAACTAAAATAAGGAAGTTCCTAAAATATATGGTAAAAGAAAAAATAATTTTAAACTTAAGCAAATTCTAAAAAATAATGGTAAGTGAAAAAATATTATGGGGGAAGGGTGCGAGTTCTAAGATATTGCAACTGACCTTAATGTAGGTTCTTTGAACTTTGTCATTTGATCTTAAGAGGTGAAGGATCCAATAAGTTTATGGTTGATATGAATAACTTTAAATTTATATAATCCACATATGTATATTGGAATTTAGAATCTATTAATAGGCACTTTTTTGAATTGTACGACCCAAAAAGTTAATTGCGCAAAACCCCACAAGTAAGCTCAAAGCCCAATACTAAAAGAATTGGTGGGTAACAAGAAAAACTGAAGAGCAGATAATATAATTATATAAGATAGGTGTAGTAGCATAGATTGGGTTTTTTCTTTTAAATACGATTACAAAATCTACAAAAATGGGCCTCAAAAGTAACATAAAAAAGACAACTATATACAATATCAATTCGGACCCATTGTCACTGGTACCACAAAAAGCATCTAAGTACAAAATGACTATATCAAACAAGTCCCTTTGAAACAAGATAAAAAAATAGACATGTCTAAAAGAAAGGAAATCAATAGTCTTCCAAATGCAAAGAGACTCACAACCATCCAGTCTACAAAGCCACGGGAGATTATATTTGACAATAGGATGAACAAGTTTGCCTATCCGATCCTCTTATCCTTGAAAGAAAACTAGTGTTGAAGCGATGACTTTGAGCCCCAAGGAAAAAAGGTGTTGTCAGTGCTTCATATTCATTACGTCATTATGCCCACAATGGTTTTAAACAAGTACTAATATAAAATTATTATCATGGATATGGAGAGTTTCTGGACACATGATGTGAAATGACTCGGAAACCGAAAGAGTGAAGATTAACTTCTTCATTCCTTTCCCACATTAACACCAAGAACGTAGCAGGCAAAAAACAATAAAAATGTAGAAGATATATATAGATATAGAGTATATATAGTAGATATATATATAGAGAGTATAGATAGATATATATATATATAGATATATGAATATATAGATAATGTAATTTCAAGCGGAAGGGTTTTTGACATGAACTTTGTGTCCCCTAGCTCGACAGGAAAGCAAATGTCATTCATTACACTTAAGTCTTCGTTGCACAATACCTTTAAGGTTAATAAATGTCAACTTTAAGACCTTCAAGAGCAGATTAAGTTGTATTCCAAAATGAGGGTTTTACACTTCAGGATCAGACAAAAACCAATAATAATACATCTCAATCAAAACGTCATCAAATGCGTATATTATCTTAAATCTTGCCTTCTCTTTTGAATTAAACTATTGCTTTTTATTTTAATAGCTTATTAATGGTTTTGAATATAATGATTTTCCCATTAAAAATGGAAATTACTATTAGGCTTATAAAAATCTAGTTATAATTAGATTACACAAAAAAAAAAAAAAAAAAAAAGCTGGGCACATCTCTTTGGTCTTAACATGAATTTAAAAATTTCCAAAAAATAAACGAGCACAAATGACGAAGAGAAGGGAGTTAATGAATTCAAATAGAATTTTAAAAATTAATACTATATGTTCTAATAAAAATAAAGGACAAATAAATTAAACCTCCGTGAAGTAACAAAATAATTCAAAGCAAGCTAGAAACTAAAATTAAAGCTTTAGATCTAAATCAAGTTCCTCTTCTTCTTCATAATTCTTTTCTGCATCCCCCTCTTCCAATTTCATTTGCAGATAACTATCCACCAAGATTATCATCAATATTAACTGGTGAATCCATTATATTTAGACCATTTGCACTATATTTTCTCTCAAAATCAAGGGAATTCTTCAACACATGCATCAACTCAAGTTCTAATGATATCAATGTTGTTATTTCCTAGGGAGATTGTTTGTACTAAAATACGATGGGCTTGGTAATGATGACCACTTCTCGGGGTTAAATCGATAATTGTATCCTGAAAAATGGTCATGTTGGATAAGTAGGGTTATGAACAACATCAGAATCTCCTTTTATACCCAAATGATGGGATTAATTGGGTAAAAAAGGGGAAAAAACCTGTGGAAATGACATGTGAGTTGAAATTTGAGTAAGGGTAATAATAAGGATGATAATTGGGAGGGCCAAAAGGCTGAAAAACATCAACTATGCCTGTTTTCAATAGTCGTTGTTGGTATTGGAATATAAAAATTTTTTTTCAAAACAAATGTAAATTACAATTTGAGGTTATAAAAGTCTAGTTATAAAAAGATACAAAAAGATAAAGGCGAAAAATCTCTTAGGTCTAACATGAAGCTTCAAATTTCAAAAAGAATAAAAGATTAAAATATGAAGATCATTATTAATAAGTTTAACAAAACAAATTGTTAAAATCAGTTACAATTGGTTTCTAATTAAAGCAAAAGGAACATAAATTAAAATTAACCTATGAAAATAAAAAAAACAATTTAAAGCAGTGAAAAACTAACATTTAAAGTTTAGACTAACATCAAGCTCTCGTCTTCTTCATTATTCTTCTCTGCATCAGCCTCTTCTTGTAATTAATCTGAATTATAATAAACTATTCCATCAAGATTATATCAATATTGTATTGTGAATCTTTAAGGTCAAAACCTTTTGCACTAATTTTGCTCTTAGAATTAAGGGAATTCTCCGACGCATCAACTTTAGTTCCAATCATAATCATTGTTGTTAATTTCCTAGGAGCTTTTTAACTAAAAAAATGATGAGCTTTGATGGAACACTTACTGGATAAATCGATTTAAATTGTCTGTATCTGGAAAAACATGGTCATGTCTGATAAAAAAGTAGGGTTATGAAATGACATAAGAATTTCCAGTAAAAACACCAAATGGTGATTGATTGTGTAAAAAGAACTGTGAAATGGTGTGTGTGTGAGTTCAAATGAGTAAGGCTATTAGTGAGGATGATAATTGGGAGGTTCAAAAAGTGAACAACATCCACAAGTGTATTTTGCCTTTTCGACAATGCCCTCTCTGTTTTTGACCAGTTTGGTTGTCCCTAGGGCTGGACTTAGTGGAAAAACTCTTTCTTGCCAAAGTTGCCAGAAAAAATCTTAGTCTGTTCTGAATGCCTCGGTGTGGGTGTGTTGCCTCATTGGAAGAACTCATAGGCATGATTTGATCATAAGTTGAAGTAAAAAGATTTAAGTCCAAGATTTGAACAATTAATATTCCCATCGTTGTTGCCAACATTATTGACCTTTGAGACAAGATGTTCTCAAACACTTCTTGATAATTCATTGTGTTGTCTTATTGATGCCTTCCAACTATTTTTTTTCTTTAATGAGTTCAGAGTTTGAACAATTTATATTCTTCTCGTTGTTGTAATGATTATGTACTTTGAGAAGAAGAAGTGTTCTACCAGATGATAGTTCATTTGTCTTCAATTGAGAGTCCACCATAGATATCTCTTTCATCTTTTTTGTGTTTGTGATGACTTCATGAGATTCTTCTAAGCCTGGCGATTTGCTAGAATCTTTAGAAGAACATGATTTTTTCATTGCAAAAGCATCCATTTTCCCACTAGAAATAATGTTTCCGTTCTTGAAATTTACTTGAGGTAAGAATGAAGAGAATGAGTCCTATTAAAATTATACAATGGTCTGAATTCAAAATCCTCAAATATGGAAAATTATTAAGTATGGTGTTACAAATGTAACAAAGTTTAGCCATCACATCATTAGTTTAGTAGAGGGTCAGATAAATTAGTAAGAAAATATTTTTCATCCAATATTCTTAAATGATGGGAAGATGAAGAATAAAAATATGGTAAAAAGTAGGAAAGTTAATAATTGCAGGAGCACAATAATGGTAAGAAAAATTAGGTGATTAATAATCAATAAAGGATGTTGTCCTTCCTAAATTATATGGTAAGAAGAAGTGAAAATAAATAATAAGAGTATTAAGAAAAATTTAATAATTCAATACTAAACATATATGTAACAAGTACTAATTAGAACTAAAATTAAGGAGTCCTAAAAACGTAGTAAAGACAAATTTATTTTAAAATAAGAAATTCCAAAATATATGGTAACAGAAAGATATTGGTTAAGAGTTTGAAGATATTGCAAGACGACCTTAATTGGAGGTTCTTTCCACTTTTATCGTGTGCGTACTTCAAAAGGTGAGGGATCCAATACGTTGAAAGATTGCGTAAACACTTGGATTCGAGAAGATAGAAAAAAGATAACAAATTTCGGGGACTGTGGTGTTAAGAAAGAAAGCAACGGAAAGGAAGCCCACCGATGGACCGTATGTGACACCATGGGACCAGAATGGGTTCCCCGCCCTTGGTTCCAGATTTAGGGTCTCTTATCTGCCACTAATGGCCGACAGTATTATGGTCTGTGGTTTTGGACCTTAATAGAACACAAGTATTTCCATAGGTTAGGGGTCAGGAGGTCTGTAGAGAGAAAGGACTTGGGAGGTCAACTTCAAACTGTTATATCCTTTAGCACAAAATGAATTAGGTGACTCATTACCTATCAAATTAAAGATAATTGAATCCTCTTTCCTATGCCATCGAGTTTGCTAAATCCAAGATTATAGTAAAAAGTTATGTTTATAATAGTGAAGTCATGTCAGGCAGGCTACGAACCACGACTCAGTTGACGGGTAGTGGTTCAAATGACGGCCATCAGTCCCCTCATAAGTGGCACTTCGTCAGCTTTAAGTCAGGGTCGTTCTTGTCCTTTCCCTACGCGTTGGAGCACTTAAACTACATCTTTGATGCATAAACTACTTCGTTTTACTCCGTCTTATCCAAATAATATAGTCAGACATACCCAGAACCCTCATTCTCCAAAAATCATCCAAATTAGAACGAAAAGAAGAGAAATGGGCATCCGTTTCTTTCAAGAACAAGCAACAATGTTCTTCAAAGTTCAGCCCCAAAATTCTAATGATTTCTCTCTAGATTTTGTCTCCATGTATGTGAGATATCACTAGTGGGTTACTTTAACTCATTATGTCCCTAGAATTTAACTAGTTCTTCAGATTCTCATATATTGTTCATACCTCGGATTTTTAGTTTTTCAAGATTTATTTTGAATACGTTTCATTGATCTAAATGAAACTGGTTTCTTTATATTTATTTGTATAATGTTTCTTGCATAGAACTCAAAACCCTAGCTGATGTAAATTTATCCTAATTCATGATTTTTACTTGCTAGGCTAACCAGACAAGATTCATGCTTTAGATTTCGAACGTTATATTCTCGATATATAAATGTTGTATTCTCAGCTAGCATGTCAGTTTCAGGTATTCAATATTTAGTGCATTTTAGCTTCACAAATATTTAGTTGGGAGTAGAACAACGTGCCCACGTATATTTATACATCCCCTCTGTTGGACATCTGTTTTAGTGATCATGCCATAGTCATGTCTTTATATCCCTGACAAGGTATATTGGATTCTCTCGATGGGTCATATACATCGGACTGTACATTTAACTCATGCACTTATGCTGGTTAATAGTAGCTCACACAATTAGACTCTAGCGCATTGACGAAGTTTTTAGCTGTTACTTCAGTATACAGTTCAACATGTTATCTTTATGATTAGTACTTGGTCATGACATTCGGTTTATCTTAGTTATACTTCTATTCATATTTATATCATGTTCAGATTATTATATATTGCTCAGTTATGATTGTTCAAAACTTATATAATCTGTTACAACTTACGATAATTTATATCTTGCATGTCAGCACAGTGTAGTACTGACAATACTATTCCCGCTATCATATTTAATGATTAGGTTAAGGACACTCAAACATCCATATAACGATTAGTTTGACTATCAAATTATATTCACACCTTCAATGGTGGGTCATCAGACTTCGCTGACAATATTATAGTTCTATTGTAGTTACTGTGCATGAACAATTATAGAGTAGCAACAAAGAAGGTTCCAGACGAGAAGATGATGATGTCAAAATTTTGTTAAACAAAATTATTGCGCTCTTTGACGTTGAAAGTACAAATGTGTTTGCTCCATGAGGATGCAAAAGATGTAGACGAGTGTCGCTTGATGAATGTAAAGCCCCCCACCCACCATATTGGTAGAGGTAGAGGTGACTTGGAAGTAGGATAGGATGCATGAAAGTTTAGGGTCAATGATCACTACGACAAAGGCAGAGGAATGAATTTCGACAAATCAAAGGTAGAATGTTATCGATGTCATAAATTTGGCCAATATCAATGTGATTGCTGTAGTAGGCCACCTAATGAGAAGAACAAGAAGTCCAATTTATTTTTAAATAAAGGGAAACAGAGACCTGATTGATGGCAATACAAGCACAAGAAGTACCTGGACAAGATATTTGGTATAGGAAAAACAGGCTGCAGTAACCACATGAGTGGGAGTAAATCTTATTTTTCTTATTCAAATGAAAGCTTTCGTTCTAAAGTTAGTATTCGTGATTGCTCTATTGTGGATGCAATGGGAAAATGTGATATTAAAATTAAAGCAAAGAATGGTTTTGAAGAACGTGTTGTTGGCAAACAACATCGTTCTCAGTTTCCAAAAAGACAGAAGTTGTGGTGGCGAAGGTTGTTTGGAGATGGTGCATTTTGAATGTGTGGCCCAATTAAACCAAGTTTAATGGACGGTAAAGGTACTTTAATTATCTCATACCCACTCTTGCTGGAAAATTCCAAGTATATTGAAAGTAAAGAGGGGAGGGGAATTAAAATTTTTTAGTAGACTCAACGACTGGTAGATTATTTTTGATATTGTTTTCTTGCCGTGTGGGTATAGGAAATTTGTTCTTTCCGATACGCTGGCACATATGATGCACCAAATTTGATGAGTTTTCTCTTTATTTTTAGGTTTCAAAGATGGAAAAGATGAGATATGTCAAATATCATAAATTAAGTAAAATCATTTATCTGACAAGTAAAATACTACCAAAATGATCTGGATATTACAGTACATACTTAGATTCTAACAAGTCCTCCAAGTATGGCATACATGGAATAAAACTTAATTTCATAACAAGTCCACCAAGTATGGGGAGAAAGGGGGCATTGGATCAACCAAACGTGCAGTGAGAAAGGCAAAGCATAAAACTGAAATTGTTTTAGCAAAAGAGTCGTCACTCACGTTTAAGTCCCGAACATAGAAGTAAGACAAGTCGATGATTCGTCATAACTCCTAGCTTTCACTATTCCCAACTTATGGATTTATAGTCACTTAAAAGCTATAAGGAAAATATTATAAATTACAATTTTTTGCATAACAATATGATGAAAAATACATCGTAAAATGTTAGTAAAAGTTTTTATAGTTTGACTCTAAAAAAAAAGTATGACAATAAAAGTGGACGAAAGTAATGTACTAGATTACATGTTATGATTAATCGCTATACATAATCCATAGTAAAAATTTTACCTTTCTTTATGGTGTAAAAAACTACTTTCTTTTAATTTATTATAATTCAGTTGAAAACAAGGAATATGTGTCTTTGATTAAGGAACATATTTCAGATAGTACTTTGAAAAGCAAGTAAAGAATTGCTAAGTCTCTTTAACAATGCGTCCTACGATACCACTTATAGAAAGAAAAAACACATAAAGAAATTTTACATTTGCAAAATAAAAATTCGCACCAAGGTTACAAGATAATTATTACTGTAAAATTACTTGGACATCCCAAAACAATACAGTGCAATTGATAGGAATTTTTTTAAGACTACCTAAAACAATGACAATATTTATTCATAAAATAAAAATTCGTGAAATATTTTCAAAAATCTGAAGGAAAGGAAAAAGAATTTAAATGTTTTCTAGTTGGGAATGGTAAACTACAGCTAAAACTCTATAAATTAATATAAATGGGACCATGGAAATTTTTTATTTTATAGAGATTTATTTATCAATACAAATTAATATTATTAATTTACGAATTGTTTTTGAGATATTAATGACGAGTGGGTTATTTTGATTATATCAAAAACCATTGCATCTTATTAATTTCAACCTGTGGTATTGGAGATAATAGAGATTTCAAGATGGATTATTGTAACAAAGTTTATCATAGATATAGAGACTATGACCAATAATCAACAAATTCAGATTAATGTTTTAGATGCTATCAATTTGACAGTCCTTTACTTGGACAATAAATGTTCACAAACGAAACAATTTTCCAAATTGCTTTTGTCACTGTAAAAATTTGTTTGGCGGATGGAATCTCAGGAATTTGATGAACCCATTGTGAAAATTTCTCATGAACTTGAGGTCATAATTAATGATCTTAGTTACCACAATAAAATGGATGTCAATAACTTGTTGGATTATCCAGGTGAAAGCGATATACATGTTAAGAGGTCCAAAGCTTAGAAGAAATTTTCGATACTATCGGAAAAAGAAATGTTGATGATGATAAGGAAACACTTATCGCATCTAGAATTCTTAACAATTTTATGGTGCAGTTCGAAAATACAACATTAGAGCTCTTGGATGCAATGAGAAAGTTAGAGATGAGCTTCAACTAGATTTAAATTTTAAGAAAAAATTGAACACAATAGATTCACATTTCACTAAATTGTCTTAAATATATTTGTATTTTTAAAGAATTATTAGTTTATGATATTAATGTGACCATACATTTATATAGAGGTCTTATGAAAATATATTATCTTATCGAAATTGGTGAGTTTTTTCATTGGCCCAAGTTGGGACCGGAGAAAAATATTATTTTAGAGAGATTATTAATTTATCGAATATTAATTTATAGAGGTTTAACTGTAATTTTCATTTTTCCACAAGGAACAGTGATATTGGTGTGTTTGATATAAAGGAAAATGTTTTCCTAGAAAATGTTAATTTGAAAAATAAGCTAGTTTCTAACTTAATTTCTCATGTTTGGTTGGTGAGTAAAGAAATTATGAAAAATACTTTCTAGCACATGGTTGGTGAATTAAATATTCTTTTAGAAAATATCTTTTACTTTTGGCTAAAGAATAGAAAATATCTTTTTAGGAAAATTGTTTCTAATCTGAAAATCAAAACATGATACAACAAACGATTTCGGATCCTTGATACCAACACCTGACCCAGACTCCTAACATGTACCCGACATTATAGAATTGTCACTTCTAACATGATACTCCAAATAGAAAAACGACCTCAACACGACTTGGACTGGTCCTCAATTTCGACTATAGTACTCAACATTCAACAAAGATCTGAATTGAAATTGAACTTGGAATGGCTAAAAACTCAATTACTTTATATGGAATCCTAACCTCGGAACGTAAACAAGGTCCCTACTTTCCAAATTGCGCCCGACCCGCTTCCAAATAATGATTTGAACAAATTAAGACCTGACTTTTGAACTCAAAAACCAACTTTCAAACCGAGAGACCAGAACTTTGAAACGTGGGATTCAATTTTAGAACTTTTGTTACCTCGATTCTCAACCAAGCATTCCCACCTGAACAAGACACGACCTAATATTCGATTCAGAATCCACTCACCCAACGTGATCCAAATCACGACCCAGGTCTTACTTTAAATCAAGATCCTATACTTATTTCAAACTGGAAAACAGTTTGAAACCCGAATTCTAAACCTTGATTTGACCTCGATATTTAAATGACGACGTTACACTTGAATTAAGAACCAACACTAGGAACTGGATCAACTTCAAATGAGGGGCCTTACCCGTCATCTAATATGGAACCCAACATCCAAAATTATGATACTGATTCTGACATTGACGGATCGAGTCTGTGGGACCCAAACGTCAAACTTAACTTAGAAAATGACCTCGACTTTCGACCCAAAACCCAACTCCGATACACAACTCGAACCCCCGTATTCACACCCATCCCTAGAATGGCTTGATACTCAAACTAGATCCAACTCAAGATATGCTATAGGATCTGACCTCAACTCTCGACCAAAACCTGACTCTGACACCTTACATAGGACCCAACTTCTAAAATTGAATTCGACCCAAACATCAACAATTATTTGGGACCCAAACTTGTCACCTAATTTTGGAAAAATCCTCGACTCCGAACTCGAAGCATGGACTTTAAGAACCAACTAAACTCTATTCAACACATGATCTGGGATCCAGCCTCGCAATCTAATCGCTGATCGACCATTATGCTTAACTTGAAATATGCCCGGCGCAATTTAATGATATCACATGCCGTTTTGTTTGGATAAATGTTCATACACAACTAAAAAAATAACGGCCCAAGAATCATTTACTATATTTTATAATGAGACTAAAATCTTTATAATATTCTTATCATCCTCCTTTACAACTATCAGAATATTGTAGAAGATATTAAGTAAAAAATAAAGCACAATGGACCTCTGTAATGACCTAGTTGGTCTTTTTTGGAAATTTTGTAAATTTATAATTTCCCCCTCCCAATATTGACCCCAAGTTGTTTGGAATTGAGTTTTAAAATTTGATTTCGACCTTTGAGTTGTAAGTTTTGATTTTTTTTAAAGATTTGAGTTTGAAAGACTAAAGTTATTAAAAGTGGTTTTCAGTCTCTTTTGGGTTGACCTTGGTGAACATTCGGGTTTGGATGCTTGAATTGGAATTTTGAGATTTCATTGAATTTGGGGGATGATTTTAGGTCTAGGAGAGGTCTTGGTTGATTTTCTAGAGGTCCTGAGCTTGATTTAGGCGTTGTTAGTTTCTTGCGAATTTCATGGATATCAGGTCAAGGAGACCTCAGTTTCGTGTTTTGATAGTTCCATTCAGTCTATAACATCGTGTAAAGTCAATATTATTTATATGATTTGTGTGTACGGTTTCTAAATAAATCTCAAGGTTTATTTTGATGTTTTGAGTGATGGTTATATTTTCTAATGTTGCAGGCCTCACAAATGCGAAAAAGTCTTCTTGATTGTGATGGTCACATTAGCGAAAACCTTATCGCAATTGTGAAGGTTGCACTTGACCTGCCCTTTGCTTTTGTGATGGAAGTGTCACAATCATGACCTTCACTTCTGCGAAGGCCGAATAACGATCTTGATGGCCAAGTTCTATTGGGGTTCTCTATTGTGAAACCATGGTCCTTTTTGCAACATCAAAGAGGGGTTATTGCTCTCAAATTTCAGGCCTTAAGGCCCCATTTCATTGAGCTTGGCAAACCCTTGGAGGTGATTTTGAAGATATTTCTTGTGTAAATCTTTTTTTAAAATAAGTTAATGTGATACGAAATTTCATTTTCTTTGATTCTGTATGGATTTAACATCAAAACTGTGATTTGTTTGTTATGGAACCTATTGATTGATTGATGAGATATGATAACACAATGTGGGATGAGTTTCTTGAAGTGTTCTCTGTATTATTGGTGCGAAAACTTGCTTATGTGCATGTTGTATCACCGTGGTGCGACATGGAATAAAGCCTTATGGGAAATAGTTTCAAACTTGTGATGTGATATTGATATAAATAAGGAGCATGGTTTCTTTTTTTGTCTAGTGATATAATATAAAGCCGCTGTGAAATAGTTTCGGCTAGTGATATTATTTCATGGGAAATTGTTTCGGTCAGTGATATGATATAAAGCCGATAGGATATGGTTCCAGCTAGTGATATTGTGCCAAAAGAAAATGGTTACGTCAATAGTTTGATTATTGTGGTTTAATGCACTTTTGATTTATTATGTTTGACTACTTGTGAACCTAAGTATTGTCTTTTACCTGTGATTGATCTACTTTCACATGCGATTGACTATTGACACCCATGTTGGTTGTTGAAGTTGAAGATGGATGGTGATCTATTGAACATTGGATATGTGTATTGTAGGAAATGTTATGTGTGTTCTTACTCATCTTTGCCTTCTACACTGTGTAGTTTATGAGCCCGGTAGTTTCGTTTGATGGGCTTCTATTCAGAGGCTTGTTTAAAGAACTATTGTGATAGGTAGCTTATTGTCATCCCAACGGGGACAGATAACTCATTTTTATGCTTTGTTCTATTTGAGGAGGCTAAAATATGAGACATTTCTTTATTCCACATTATGTATTAGTGGCGTACACGTGACAACATATTTTAGGGGTGTTTGGGAATAGAAGAATAAGTTTTCTCGTTTTATTTGTTCTTTATTTATCTTTCATTTTCTTTTCTTTTCGTTTGGATTGAGGCCTTACTTGTTTGGGGACATTGTTACGGCCGAACATAAGCAGGTTGTATAGCGGAAAACTAGTCCCACCCCAAGCAAACCTAAAATACAACAACAGAGTACAGAAGACACGAGACATATACAAAAGACACAAAAGATTTAACGTGGTTCGGTCAATGGACCTACGTCTCAAAGGAGATAGACAATCCACTATAAATATGAGAGTAAACAATACAGAGGGAAACAACCTCAAACCAACTTCACTCAGAATACATGGGAGGCTCCACACGTGATAAATATAAAGCTTGTGACCCAAAAATCTCCTCTAACCAAACACCTCTCACAAGCCCGTCAAGATACATTTGTGACTGCGATTAAAATTAGAAGGAACATTCCTCTATTTATAGAGTCCTAAACCTGTTCCTACAAGAAAATGATTAGTCAATCCAAAAACCTTTTCCTAAAAGGAAAACTATTATGGTAAGAAAGCAGGGCAAATAAACCCAAAACAAATCTCCCATTGGCCTGAATTATGACAAATAAATTGTCCACCTTCTTCACTTAATCTTCAAACACTTTTTCTCTCTACATAATTCTCCTGCAAAAATTTTGTCTCAACACAGAGAACCTCCTGAAATATTTCGCAACAAAATCTTCAATCCTGGTTAAAAAAAGGGATGCGGTAGTAGTAGAACGCTACCACATATCAAGATGATCACCTCCTTCTAACCTGGCGTCAATCATCGTTTATCGAACCACTAAACCTGACTCCCATTGAATCTGGATTATACCAATTGTTAGGATCGGAAATAAGCATGGTTTATATGCGAAAAAGCGCAAAGAACAACCTCAAAAGACAACGATTAAGAAGACAACGAAAAATATACCCAAAAGACACAAAGATTAACGGGGTCAGTCAATCGACCTACGTCCACAAAGGAGATGAGCAAATCCATATAAAGATGAGAGTAAAACTACAGAGGAGGAAACAATCTCAACCAAATTCAATCAGAAGGAAATAGGAGGGTTCACACAAGTGTAACGTATCAGATTGTGACCACAAATTCTCCCTCTAACCACAAAAATATCAAAGCCCTTTAAGACACATTGTGAATGCTTGATTACGTTAGAAGCGAACATTCCTCTATTTATAGAGTCCTACGAAACCCTTTTCCTACAAGCAAAATGTTATGTTAATCCAAAACTTTTTCCTAAAAGGAAAATTATTTATCGGTAACAAATCAGGGCAAATAAAAACCAACAGACATAAAAACAGTGTCATCATGTTTAAGGTTGGATTGTGACAAAAAACCTCTTCCTAAATTGTTTTGACTCAGCTAAACAGGATATATGGACACCAATCAGGGTCTTCTTAATGCGATTCGAGATTTCTAACTCTTTAGTGTTGGGAAAGAGGATCTTCTACATCCAGATGATCTAAAATGAAGCATATAATGAATGATGAGTGCATGCATGTTTGGTTACGTGAAAAATATATTTAACAACCTAGTTTTCGCAGTAACCCACAAGACGAAAGAAAATGGTGGGTATTTAGTAGGTATTATAAATAATATATACTATATATATATTATATATATAGGATAGAAGATATATATATATAACTATTATCTATATATAGATATATAATATATATAATATATATAGATATAATTATCTTAACTTTTAACTGCATATCAGTCTCTCCAACAGACACATTTTGACATTATTATGCATTCTTCTAAAAAAAGATCAACAAAATATTTTCAAGTTTCCTGGTTTCATTAATATTAATCTTTAATAGAGACCTCAAAATGGCCGAAAGGATTTGAAACACTTCATATAAATTCTAGAAAAAATATTTTTCTTGGAGGGAAATGCCATACAGACCTCATATTCCCTTTAATTTTTCCTCGTAACAAACTGTCATGTAACATGTTGTAACATTGAATATCAATTATTTACAGTGATAGGAGACCATTGGAGAGGATTTCTTCAACTTGGATATCCTAACATAGGAAAAACACTATTGGCCAAAGATATTGCTACAGTGTGTGGGAAAATATTTATTAATATTTCTTGTAGTTTGTTGTGTGGAAAATTGCAGGGATAGAGTAAACGATTGACACGATGCCTATTTGAGTTTGCCCGTACTAATGCTCAAACAACAATTTTCATTGATGAGATTGAATATCTTGACAATTTTATTATTCACTCACCCTCTGGCACTACTAAGAGAATCAGTCTCATCGATGAAAATTGTAGTTCGAGCATGAGTATGGGCAAGCTCGATTAAGCTTTGTGTTAATTGTTCATTCTCCCCGTACCCACACTTTGTAGCAAAATCTTTGGTCAAAATGTTTTCCCTATGTCAAGAGGATCAAACATAAGAACTCCTCTCTGAGATCTCCTGTCCATATTAAAATAAGTTATCTGACAATTCGTAACGAGAAAATACTAATGGAAACACGATATGTGTGCATTTCCCTCCAAAAAAAATATTTTTTCAGGAAGTTTTATGAAATGTCTCGAATAATATTTTCACCATTTTCTTTATTTATCGTATAATATTTTGGGATATTAAAACAAAGTAGAAAAAAGGTAAATTATAGTTAGTATAGTCACAATCCTTTACCTTCTTGCCATAAATAATTTTAAATATCTTCCCTTATCCCAAAGATAATTTCCCTTATTTATACTAGATTGTAATAAATACAAATTATTATTTACGTTGACAGACACAAAGAGAACATTTTAATAAAAGATATTGAAGGTAGGAAGAAAAAATTAATGAGTGATGATTAAAATAAATATTTGGGGTGTAAATACAGGATTTGATTATTGATTTAACTTATATGAACGGAGTTACGGTATAAATACTATCCAAATAATCAAATTATTTAAAAGATGATTACACATAAATTAAATGATTAGTAACTAAATAAAAGTCAAGTAATCCTATTAAAAAATAAATAATTAATGAACACATAACTAATATTTAATATTGGAAAAGTGAAAATGACACTATTATTCGTAAAATTTCAAATTAAGAGAGAATAGGAAGAAAATCATGGGTAGAGAATGACACAACTAATTCTTAAAGGATGAAATTATCATGGAAAAGGTTCATTGATAAGATACAAAAATGTATTGCCTAGTAAAAATCATACAAAGCAGTTGTAGTATACCCAGAAATCTTTGTGAGATTATTGAATTTAATTCTAATTAAATGAGCGAAAAGGGGGCAAAAAATCAAGATGAAGATCGAAAACACTTGTTTTATTGTGTTTGTTTCTCTCATTGAATTGGAATGAGTATCCCTTTTTTTTCCATACTACAAACATATGTAAATAGGCAAAGCCTGTAGAGTTGTAGAGAGTACACAATTTTATGCTAAGGCTATATAACTTGCAACAAGAAAACTGTGAAATCAGATAGAAATAATACTATCGCGTCTTATAATAACTAGCACTACTTGTTCAAATTACAATATTGTATATAGAGAAATACAAACAACGAAGATGTATCTGCCGACACTTTATTGTGCCTTCCAACACCTTCCTAGTCCTTGATTGTTTTTCTACTTCTTGACAATCTCAAGTCCTTCAGAAGTATAGCATCAGGATCAACCCCGTTTTCCTGGCCCTTGAGATCGCTCTCACGCTGATCGTCTGGTTCCTTTGTTGCCAATGCTGAAGTTGTACCATCACCTTTTTTGGCCCCGTCTTCCTTGTTCTTAGCAAGCCTCCCACGACCCTGTTTTTTTGGTTGCTCCAAATCCTCCTCTTTTTCCTTTTGTTGCTGCTTCTTTTGTGTATTTGACGAACTCCCCCTTCTCTTGCTCTTTCCTTTACTTTTTGAATTAAGTTTTGATTTCACCAGAGCAAAAAAACCGCCTCCATCAATTCCCATAAAATTTTTCCCCCCTTTCAACATTCTCTCCAAATGTTGTTCAGCAATATCTGATGAAGCCCCTTGCCAGTACTGTCATTATTTGTTATGATAAAACTCAGATATCGAGTTCTTCATCAGCGCCCTTTTTAGTCCAATTCCGACAAGCTTGTGCATCAGCCAAGCGTACGGATGGATGATCAGGGGATGTTGAAGACCAGACAGAATAAATGATCAAGATGTTGTCGAAGAATTGAATTCTGAGACTCTGATAATGACGCATTTGGTTCACTATTGGACATTTTAACAATGCCTTCTCTCAATTTTTCCATAGCTTTCTCCAGATTCTTCTTCTTCTACAACAATATTTTTTGGAGTGTTGACAATTATGGAATGTATCCATAATTTCACGAAGTTATTCAAGTATAACTAAGAATTGGAGATGAAACAAAAAAGACTAGCCACTTTACGTAATGTATTGGGGCATTAATTTATAGGCTATTGCATACAGCTAGTGTGACGAAATTGGGCAAGAAATGGGTTGTAATAATAAGGAAGATATTAATTTTATTCTGCTTTTGACTCATGTCAAATGAAAATAAAGTAAATCTGGAAGGGGAAGGAAATTATTATTATTTCGATTTGGATCAATCGCAAATAAAAATAAAGTCAATATAGAAAAAGAAATTATTACCTTTTTATTTGATGAACTTATAGTCATTTGAAAAAAAGTAAATACAGAAAGATTATTAATATGATTCGTTTTTGACTCACGGTGAAGGAATGAGTTTTTGAAAGGAAAATAAAGTAAATATAGAAAGATATTAACAATTATTTTATTTTAAATCATGGTCAAATGAAAAATAAAGTAAATGTAAAAAGGTATTAATTACTTTTTATTTTTGACTCATATTCAAATAAAAATAAAGTAAATATAAAAAGATAGTAATTGTTACTCGGTTTTTGACTCCTAGTCAAATTAAAATAAAGTAAATATGGAAAAATATTAATTATTATTTGATTTTTGATGATGGTCAAATGAAAATTAAAGTAAATGTAAAAAGGTATTATTATTTTTTTGAATTTTGATTCATTCAAATGAAAATAAAGTAATAGACCAGATATTAAACTCATTATTTATTTTTGACTCATGGTTAAACTGA
>JAKWJA010001708.1:0-111354 GCA_027704765.1 Solanum habrochaites | reverse complement strand
ACAATGTGGGGCGTGGTATTTCAATTATGGCCCTTGGACAAATCAAAACCCGACCACGGACTCGGTCAGGCATTGCATTCCACCAAAACCCAAGACATCCACACACAGTCGTCATGACGTAAGGCGTGCATGGAATCATATCCTTGGAGAGTGACACACAGTCTGACGACGTCGGGCATGGCATGTCGTTATCACCTTGGACTGCACACACTATTGGAACATGTCGGGCGGGGGATGCCATCATCTCCCTTTGACAACACAACATGTGGGTACGACGTCGAGCGTGTCATGCCCACGTAGCACCTGGACAACACACCACAGTGGGACGACATTCAGGCGTGGCATGCCCTCGAAGAGACCTTGGACAAGCAACACAGTTTTACAATGTCTGGCGTGGCAAGACTCATTCCCTTGTACACACCAACACATCGATGACGTCGGGCTTAGCATGCCATCATGTCCTTGGGACAGCACACACAAGTTGGATGACTTAGGTGTGGCATGGTCCGTAGCCCTTTTACAACACATACGAAGGACGACGTCAGGCGTGGTATGGCATCATAGCCCTTGGACAGAGCAACGTCGGATATACATCGGTAGTGGCATGATCTCATCTTTCATTGGATACTAAAGTTCTGACAATGTTGAGCATGGCATGTAATAAAAACTTTTTGATGCCCCAATGCGACGCCTTGGGCGTGGCAAGCCATCATTGTTTTTGGACTGTACACATGGAGGGACGACGTCAAGCGTGTCATGCTGCCATGTAGCCCTTTAAATTCACACAGTTGGACACATCATTTGTTTCATGCCCGTGTAGCCCTCAAACAGCACACAGGTTGGGATGACATTGGGCGTGGCATGGATCAAATCATGGACAACATATCTGTCGGACGACGTCCGCGCATGGCATGCCATCATAGCCCCTAGGACTGCACATACGGACGGACGACATCGGACTGGCATGCCATCATCTCCCTTGGACAGCACATATGGTGGGATGACTCGGAAGTGTCATGCCCACTTAGCACTTAGACAACACACACGGTGGGATAACGTCGGGCATGCACGCAATCAAAGACGTCGCGCATGGCATGGCATCATTAACCTTGGACAAAACCAGGCCCAACAACATCGGGCGTCGCATGCCATCAAAGCCCATATCATGCTACACACGACTATGCATGGAATGTAACATAGCCCTTGGATAGCACACACGATTGGGTGTGAATGGTATCATAGCCCTAGTACAACACACCAGTCAGACGACGTCGGGCGTGGCATGACATTATGGCCTTTTGACAACACCACGGTCAGACGATGTCGGATGTGGCATGCGATCATCTCAGTTTGACAACAAATTTTCTGATGATGTGGGCTGTCATTCATAATAGACCTTGTACAACATACATGGTCGGACATGTCGTTCATAGCTTGCCCCGCGTAGCGTTTGGATTTCACACACGATCGGATGACGTAAGCGTGGCATGTCATCAAAGCCCTTGGACAACAAACACGATTGGACGATGTCGGGCGTGGCATGGAATCATAGCCCTTGGAGAAAACACACGGTCAGACAATGTGGGGCGTGGTATTTCAATTATGGCCCTTGGACAGCACACCCGACCGGACGCGGTCAGGCATTGCATTCCACCAAAACCCTAAGACATCACACACAGTCGGATGACGTAAGGCGTGGCATGGAATCATATCCCTTGGAGAGGACACACAGTCTGACGACGTCGGGCATGGCATGTCGTTATCACCTTTGGACTGCACACACTATTGGAACATGTCGGGCGTGGGATGCCATCATCTCCGTTTGACAACACACATGATGGGACGACGTCGAGCGTGTCATGCCCACGTAGCACCTGGACAACACACACAGTGGGACGACATTCAGGCGTGGCATGCCCTCGAAGACCTTGGACAGCACACACAGTTTTACAATGTCGGGCGTGGCAAGACTCATTGCCCTTGTACACCAAACACAATCGGATGACGTCGGGCTTAGCATGCCATCATGTCCTTGGGACAGCACACACAGTTGGATGACGTTAGGTGTGGCATGGTCACGTAGCCCTTTTACAACACATACGAAGGGACGACGTCAGGCGTGGTATGGCATCATAGCCCTTGGACAGAGCACACGGTCGGATTACATCGGTAGTGGCATGATATCATCTTTATTGGAATACTAAAGTCTGACAATGTTGAGCATGGCATGTAATAAAAACTTTTTGATAGCCCACATGATCGGACGACCTTGGGCGTGGCAAGCCATCATTGTTGTTGGACTGTACACATGGAGGGACGACGTCAAGCGTGTCATGCCCATGTAGCCCTTTAAAAGTTCACACAGTTGGACGACATCATTTGTTTCATGCCCGTGTAGCCCTCAAGACAGCACACATGGTTGGATGACATTGGGCGTGGCATGGCATCAAATACCATGGACAACATATACTGTCGGACGACGTCGCGCATGGCATGCCATCATAGCCCTAGGACTGCACATACGGACGGACGACATCGGATATGGCATGCCATCATCTCCCTTGGACAGCACATATGGTGGGATTACGTCGGAAGTGTCATGCCTAACTTAGCACTGTACAACACACACGGTGGGATGAACGTCGGGCATTGCACGAATCAAAGACGTCGCGCTGGCATGGCATCATAAAACCTTGGACAAAACACTGGCCGAACACACATCGTACGTGGCATGACATCAAAGTCCTATGCCATCACCGACGGTCCGAGCAACGTCGGGTATTGCATACATCATAAACCCTCTGAAATCACACAGCACGTTGTACGCGTCAGGAGGGTCAAATTTATTGTCTTTTACACACACCTATCTATGATGTCAGGCGTTGGCACGCCATAATGTTCCTGGATTCAACACACTATAGTTTGATTACGTTAGGCATGGCTTGACCCACTTAGCCCTTAGACAACACCCACGGTGGGACGACGTCGAGCGGGTAATAGATGATTGCCCTTGTACTAAACACATGATGCGTATGACTTCAGGAATTGTAATGACATCATCAACCCCTGACCTTGACACACAGAACGAAAGCTGTGGGGTGTCACGTGGCCATCATTTCCTTTGGAAAACACACACTTTGGACGTTGTCGTAGAGGCGCATGCATTATGGGCCCCATTCGATAGCATACATAGTCAGATGATATCTGGTGTGTCATACCATATCGCCTTTATAAACACACATGGTCGAAAACATTTGGGAGTTGCATGAAATTATGGCCTTTAGATAGAACCACAGGGTGGACGACTCAAACAAGGGCATTCTCGCGTATCCTTTGGACACACCCGGGTCGGAGGATATTGGGTATGATTAATTAATAGCACATGGACACAATAGCACACACGGTTGGACATGTCGAGAACTTTCATTAGTGCTTTACGCTTGGACAGCACACACTTCGGACGACATCAGGTGTGCCATGCCATCAATCCTTCGATTATACACAACACCTGTCGAACGATGTCGGACGTGGCAGGCATCCAAAACACTTGTAAACAACAAACCTATCAACGACAATGGGTGTGTCCTGCCATCATCTACTTTGGACACCACGGACAATCTAGTTTGCATTCTCCCCCCTTAGCCCTTGGACAGCACACAAATTTGGACCGACAAAAAAAAAAAAAAAGAAAATAAAAAAAGGATCATTGCAATGTCATCAAAAAACCCTTGACTTCAGTCAAAGTCTGATTTATGTTCGTCTAATCATGGCAATCGTATCCCTTAGAGATCACCTACAGTCGTCCACGTCGGACATGAATGTCCCCCATCATCTCCCTTGTGAAAAAAACCAAAACAATCAACATTTCTGGACTATTTTGTGTTATCTTGTTGCTTCCCTCCTCATCCCTTTTCCACCCGCCCTGCATATCTTTTGGGGGGAGGTGAGAAGGAAGGGCGGTGCTAGACTGTAGATACGCTGGGGGGGTCGGGCTAACCGTGGTTCTGTTCGCTTATTGGATATTTTGCCTTTCGACGCAATTGGGAATAGGTGAACCTTGGTGTCGCTGCCCTTTTTGCCCCCAGGGCCAGACCCTTTGTGCGTAGAACCAGGACCTCTGTCGGAGGCAGGGGGTTCCGAGGGGTGCTATATTGCCCTTGCATGTGTTTGTATCCCCTACGTGCTTATAGGACTTGGGCGGATGGGCTCAATATAGAAAGGTTGTGAGCCACATGGTTTGTTGCACGTCTCGGCGCGAAAAGGTAGGGTCTATTATAGCAGTGGATCAGATAGGGCAGGTTGTGCTGGGGTGGGGAGGGGAGGGGTGGGTTTGGTTGAGAGAGTGGGGGTGTAGGCTGTGGATGGCGGGAAGGGGGTGAGAAGTTGTTTTGGAGCGGAGGGTGGTGCATGCAGGGAGTGTGATCTATCAGACAAGTCGGGCATTCAGGCATGCCATTAAAGCCCCTAGTCAGGCATAACATTGTTTAAATTATGTTTCTGAGATCGTTGCAAGCCTTGATTTCCCTTGTTATCCAAACCCGTATAGTTCATTACGCTCTCCTTTCTTTATGTCCTTCCATCCTTCCCTGGGACAGAACAAACAGTGAATGCTGTCATGCGTGGCATGGGGCATCCATAATCCCTTGGACAGACACACCCACGATAGGACGAAGTCCGAAGTTGGCATTCCA
The DNA here is from genome assembly GCA_027704765.1 of Solanum habrochaites. Taxonomy (NCBI): domain Eukaryota; kingdom Viridiplantae; phylum Streptophyta; class Magnoliopsida; order Solanales; family Solanaceae; genus Solanum; species Solanum habrochaites. The sequence continues at coordinate 106,663 of JAKWJA010001708.1, read as the reverse complement.
TAAAGATCTAATAATGCACAATGTCCGGAAGACACATTCATAGCATTAACCTCATATCCTTGGACGCAAACACTGGTGGTACTACTTAACGTTCGGTGGCAATCCATCGTTGCCACGTTGTATCAAACACCGGCCTTTCTTATTGCTTTCATTGCGTGACATGCCCTTATCTCTCTTATATTGCACACACAGTCTAACGCCATAGGGTGTAGCATTCTATCAAATCCCTTGCACAACCCCCATTTTCAGGACTACATCATATTCGTTTGCATTTCCCACTATCCTTTGTCCCTCCCCTAAGCAACACCTTTTCTAGGGCCTGCTGCGTGTTTTCCTGTCCTTCCCTCCGCTCCGAGATCCCTTTTTTCTCATAGGCACAACGATCAAGTGTGGCATGCCAATGTAGCCCATGGAAACCCAATGGTTAACAGACGTCGGTTGTACATGTCTCATAGCCCTTAGAAGAACGAACCCAGTTGGATGACCTTCGGGTGTGGCCTGCCCGCATAGCCTTTGGACATCACACCCCGTGTCTGTGGCCGATTTAATTTTCTTGTCCATTTGCTTCATAGACCCTTGACTGAACACATCGGTCATATTACGACGTGGGAGTGGGCATTCCCCTTATGACCCATTGACAACAAACACAATAGGGGGGCTCCTTTACCTACGTCATTAGAACATGGCATGGAACATAGCCATGGGAAAACCACACATGGTCGGGACAGGTGAGCTCTATCTTATGAAGCCTTTCCCCTACCGTCCCCCTTGCTTCCTTCCACCCCCAGTCGATGATATTGTGCATGGCATTTAATTTATATTTTATGGACAAACACAACTACTTCTTCCCTCTTATGTTTTTTTTCCTCTCCTGCTCTCTCGCCATGTATTACCCGACGGCTACCCCAGTTTCTCACCCCGTAGGTCGTACATGCCCCAATATCCCTTAAACAGCATAAATACAATCACACATTAGCACGTTGGGAACATGTGAAGGGGGGAATGGCAGGATTGTACTTCAGCGTGTCATGTCTGCGAGCCCTTGAACAGACCAAAAAGTAGACGACATCGGGAGTGAGGCATGCCATTAAATCACTTGGATAGTATCACACGTGGCCGGACGACATCAGGCGTGGCCGTTCCTAACTCCCTTGTAATCACACGATTTGGTGCAAGGTAGATTAATAGGGGAGGGGTAAGAGAGTCAAGAAATACGAGAACTGAGGTGGGAGGCGGTTGAGAGAGTTGGGGGAAGGAGGGTGTCTAGAAGCCGGTTACTTCTCCTCTTTCTTGTCTTAAGGGGGATTCGCGGTGCGTCCCTCCCTGCCCTACTTTCCACTCCTCAGCAGGGGGTGGGGCCTTAGATAAGCTATTCTACACCTCAGAGGTGGCAATGCTTGTAGAGCCTTAGACTGTCACAGATTGTAAGTCCAGAAACGTCAGGGTTAGACTACGGCAGGCTGGTATCCTGCGTAGCCCTTGTTAGCCCACACGATAGGATGACATTGGGCTGAAATATCATTATGCCCTTGCACAGCACACACGGTGGACGACGTCGTTCGTTTCATTCCCACGTAGTCCTTATGACAGCACACAAAGACCGTTCCGACCCTGTTGGTCGTTTCATGTCATCATATACCGTTGACCATCACACACGTCTGTCGATGTCAGGAAGGGCATGCATTATAGTCCCTTGAACCACCACTAGCGATGGAAAAGGTAGAGAATGTGGAAGTGGGTGGATCTCCCTTCACTCCTTCGTGAATACTTGTCGGTGGTCATGCATCATCTCCCTTGAGAGGACACAACGATCTACACGATGTCAGTTACGGCATGTAATCCCTAGCCTCTTGACCCACAGGCACACAGTCGGCTGACATCGGCTTGTTATTTGATCATCTCCCTTGAACAACACACTTGGTGGGAGACGACGTTAGGCGTGGAAGCCTCATTTCCTTATACGCAAAGACATCCTTACGATTCCGCGTGGCATTCTACCATAAAAAAAAAAAAAAAACCATATCCATTGTGATTTCACACAGGATGGACGATGTCAGGCATGGCAGCCATCAATGTCGTTCGAACAGCAAGAGCTGTCAACGACTCGGGGCATTGCGCTGCATCAATAGCACCTTGGACAACACATATGAATCGGACGTTGTCGGGAGTGGCATAACCTCAAATCCTTGAAAGCACACATGGTCAGACGAGTCGGACGGCCATGGCATCCAGAGCCCTTGGGACAAGCACATACGTTCAGATTAAATGTTGTGGCAATGCTATAATCTTCCTTGTACAGCACACACGTATGTATGATTTCTGGGGTGGCATGCCATCATTGCCCTATGATCGCCACATGAGGAATTCTGTAGAGCGTGTCATTCCCATGTAAGACTTGGACAACACCACGATGGGACAATGTCAGGCATGTTATGCCCTCGTACCTCTTTTATAGCAAACATGGTCTGCAGAGGGCGCTCCGCACCGTTTACGTTTCATTACATCCCATACCCTGTTTCCCATCCACGATCGGCCAAGAAGCGGCTTCATTTCTTCACCTCCCGTAGGATAGGGGTGACTTCTTTTCTTGTCCTCTCTCTCCCTTGGACGTGAATCACAGTCAGACGAGCATGTGGGAGTTGCATGCCATCCAAGTTTCCATGACAACAAAATGGTCGGTCTTTGGGGCATGCCATCAACCCTTTGGTCAACACTAATGGTTAAACGACGTCGGGCGCGGCATGTGCAAATCATAGCCCGGGACAAACCACTATCAGTACGATGTCGTATGTGATCATGCACATCAAAGCCTTTAGACAACGCACCATTATGGGAATGACGTCTAGCGTGGCATGGCATCATAGCCCTTGATAGACCCAAAAGGCGCCTTCTCACTCCTTCTGTCCGTGGAAAGAAATCCAATTCCCTTGCACTGCACACTATGTGCGCTTTCTTCTTATTTCTAGCCTTTGCATTCCTTATCTTTGTTGGACAAACAGACGGTATCGGCATTGGGGCAATGTCATCATAGGCCCCTTGCCAACACCCAAACTAGCTCACTAGACAAATGTCGTGCGTGGCATGCCACCAGTAGCTTTGGGACTTGCATCACACGTCGACTCATCCACAATACTATTTCATACTAGCATGCCATCAAAGGCGTTGGACATCAACACTATATCGACTATATCGGGCTGAGCATGAGCCATGCCCTTAGACAGATACACACGAATTGGACGATTTGGGGGCTTGCAGCAATTATTGACCTTGGCACCACTATAGTCGATGACTCAGGAATTACATGCCCTCCAGAGCTTTGGACATACACTATCGGATGACGTCAGGGTGCCATGGGCCACATTATCTTTAGAGAGCACACACAGGGTACAGGTTTCCTTAACTACTCCCGGCTCCATTCCATTCCCTCCTCCATCACCCTTGGATTTCACGCCATGATGGACAATATGGGGCGTGGGATTTCTTGATCTCCCTTTGACAACACATGAATTGGACACGTCAGGCGTGCGTGACCGCGTTGGTCCTTGGAGAGAACACACGGTAGACAATTCGGGCGTGGCATGCCATCAAAGCCCTTTTGACAGCACACACGATCGGACATGTTGGGGCGTGTCATGGCATCATAGTTAGTTCGTGGAGAGAACACACTCTCCGGGACGACGTGGGGCGTGGCATTCCTATAACCCTTGACAGCACCCATGGTCGGATGCTCAAGTAATGCATGTCATAAAAAACCCTGGACACATTAGAGCTAGATGATGTCTACATGGCATGACATCATAGATCTTGGGAGAGCACAAATAGTTTGATGACTTCAGGCGGCATGCGATCACAACCCTTGGATCGTACACCCGCGGACGGACGATGTCGCGCGTGGGATGTCGTCATCTCACTTTGACAACACACCTGATGGGACGGACGTCGGGCATATCATGAGGCATCGTAGCACTTGGACACAGCAACTGTGGGATAATCCCAGGCGTGTCTGCCGCTCATAGCCCTTGACTCAATACACCGGTCAAAAATCATCGGCGTGGCATGCATCAGGACCTTGGATAGAACACACGTTTGATGACGTCGGGAAGGCAAGCCTCATTGCCCTTGTAGGCACCAACTATGGGACTGACGTCGGGCGTGGCGCACTCATGTATTTGGACAACGCACCAGGTTGGATAACATTAGGCTGCATGCCCACGTAGCCGTTGGACAACAAAACGGTGAAAATGTCGGGCGTGTCGTCCCGCTTAGGCTTGGAGTGCACACACACACGGTTGGACGAGTCGGACATAGCATGCCAAACAAAGACCTTGGACAACACTAACGGTCAAACGACGTCGGCTTTAGGCATGACATCCATATCCCTTGGACAGCAAGACGATCTACAACTTCATACATGCATGCCATCAAATACCTTAGATAACGTACATTGTCGGAGAGGTCTTGCTTGGCATGGCATCATAGGGCTATTGGACAGAACACACAGTCGGTGATTTCAGGCTGGCAAGACATTCTTTCCTTGTACAACACTCAATGAGGATAATGTCGTGTGTGCCATGCCATTCTCTCCCTTCGACTGTCACACATGGTCGACGACATGGGTGTGGAATGCATCAAAAGCCCTTGAAAAGAGCATATTGTAAGACGGTGTTGGGAGTACATGGCATCAATAGGTCCTTGTGTACCAATCAGAACTTTGAATGACATTGGGCGTGGTATGCCAACTGCCCCCCCATGTAAACACAACGATCAAACAACATCGGTCCTTGCTATCACTCAATAGCCCCTTGGCACGCAGAACAACGGTCACCGAATAATCTGCCTTCCTTACGGTCGAATGCTGAAAAAAAAAGTAAGTCTTGCAGTCCCATCCCCTATCCACCCCACCTCTCTACTGTTTCCTTTATCTTTCCTTTGCCATCATCATCGCGCTTGGTGAACCCAATCGGGTGGTGTTTGGCATTCCAACTCTAGCCCAATGTATACCACCGAACACTGTCAGAAGACGTCGCGCATGGCATGTCATCATATCCCTTGGAAAACACACATGGTTGGACGACTCGGGTGTGGCATGCCTGCATAGCACTTAAAAGCACACACGTTTGACGACGGTCACGCCTGGCATTCCATCAGGCCTTGGAACCACACATGATCGGGCGTGCAATGTATCATATACCTCAGCAGGCACACACAATTGATTTTGGAATGGTATTCGATAGCCCTTTCATTCTGCACAAATAGGGACGATGTCGGGCTTGTTTTGGCATCATAGCCCTTGACAAACTTAGCACGGTCCGTGACTTAGCGTGGCAACTATTTATCCCTTTTGACAACACTCATTATCGAACGAGTTCCTACGTGGCCTGTAAATCATAGACCTTAAAATCACACAAGCGTAGCATGCCATAATCACTCCCTTGGGACTTCACACACATCCTCACAGTGTGGCGTGTCATGTTTATCATATCCTTGGACGCCACCATGGTCGGCCGACGTCGGCGTGGCAGAATCATTGCCCTTTGACAGCAACACCGTGGGATGACGTCTAGCGTATCATTCCCGACGCCGCCTTGGACCAACACACACGCTGGAACAATTGTTGGGCATGTCATTGCCTGCGTAGTCCCTTGAACAACACACAAAGGTAAGACGAACATCGGAGTGGTTTCCATCAATCTTTGAAACACAGACGGTTATAAGACTTTTTGCGTAGCATGGCAATCATAATACTTAAGCAGTGCAACACACGTGGATGACATCGATTTGGAAAGCCCTCATGGCCCTTGGACCACCACGCAAACGGACGATGTTTGGTGTGGCAAAAAAAAAAAACACAATGCCATCATTCCCTTTGATAGCACACCGGTAGGGACGACGTAGATGCTACTGCCCATATAGACACACTTGGACACACACACAGGGGACAACGTCGGGGTGTTTATGCCATCCATTACCGTTTTATAGCACACATGGGTCTGACAACATCGGGCGTGTCTTGACATCAAAGAACTCTTGGACAAACACACACGGGCGTACTATCTGTCGTTGCAGGAATCCTCGGCTTGACAGCACACAGGTCATACGACATCGGGTGTGGTATGCCATCAAAGCCATGGATACAGCAAACACTGTCGGCGACGTCGGGCGTGCATTGCATCCATAACCCTTGGACAACAACAGTGTCGGATGACGTCTGGAGTGGAAAGCTTCATTGCCCTTTAACAAACAAACACTGTTCAAACGACGTCTGGCATGGCATTACATTATATCCCTAGGATTGCACATACGGTCGTCACGACGTCAGATGGTGGCCTTACTCATAGCCCATGGATACGACCCAGTGTCAAATGACGTCAGATGTGGCATTCCATCATAACCCTTTGACAGCACAAATGGGTCGGTTGTGGCATGCCCCTGTAGCACTTGGACAACCCACACGGTCCGACACACGGTTTTGTGCATTCATCATTTCCCTTATACAACTTAACACACGATCGAAAGATGTCAGCGTTGCAATGGCCATCAAAGCCCTTGGATAGCACACACGAACGACAACATCTGACATGGAATTGCATCTAGACCTTGACAATAAAACTCAGACAATTCGGGTGTGCCAAGCCATTATGGCCCTTTGACAACCTACCCGGTCGACACGTCAGGTGCTGACCGTGTGTTTTCTCCAAGGGCTATGATTCCATGCCACGCCCGACATCGTCCAATCGTGTTTGTTGTCCAAGGGCTTTGATGACATGCCACGCTTACGTCATCCGATCGTGTGTGAAATCCAAACGCTACGCGGGCAAGCTATGAACGACATTGTCCGACCATGTATGTTGTACAAGGTCTATGATGACATGACATGCCCCACATCATCAGAACCTATTTGTTGTCAAACTGAGATGATCGCATGCCACATCCGACATCGTCTGACCGTGCGTGTTGTCAAAAGGCCATAATGTCATGCCACGCCCGACGTCGTCTGACTGTGTGTGTTGTACTAGGGCTATGATACCATTCCACACCCAATCGTGTGTGCTATCCAAGGGCTATGTTACCATTCCATGCATAGTCGTGTGTAGCATGATATTGGGCTTTGATGGCATGCGACGCCCGATGTTGTTTGGCCCTGTGTTTTGTCCAAGGTTAATGATGCCATGCCATGCGCGACGTCTTTGATTGCGTGCAATGCCCGACGTTATCCCACCGTGTGTGTTGTCTAAGTGCTAAGTGGGCATGACACTTCCGACGTCATCCCACCATATGTGCTGTCCAAGGGAGAGATGATGGAATGCCACGTCCCCGATGTCGTCGTCCGTATGGCAGTCCTAGGGCGATGATGCATGCCATTGCGCGACGTCGTCCGAAGTTATTATCTGTCCATGGGATTTGATACCATGCCAGCCGATGTCATCGACCGTGTGTGCTGTCTGAGGGGCTAACGGGCATATGACACAAATGGATGTCGTCAACTGGGTAGGTGTAACGTTTTAAAGGGCTACATGGGCATGACAGGCTTGACGTCGTCCCCTCCATGTGTTGCATTCCAACGACAATGATGCTGCACGCCCAAGTCATCGATTGTGCTGTGGTATCAAAAAAGTTGTTATACCTGCCATGCTCAAAACATTGTCATGGAGCTGTTGTGTGCAATCCAATGTAGATGATGGCATACTACTATCATGTCATCCGACCATGTTTGCTGTCCAAGGGCTATGATACCATGCCACGCCTTATGCTGTTTGGTCGTTAGTGCTTTCCAAAGGCTTTGATGGCATGCCACGCCCGACATTGTTCGACCGTGTGTGCTCTCCAAGAACTATGCGGGCACAACACGCCTGACGTTTTCCATTCATGTGTGTTGTCAAAGGCATATCATGAAATCCCATGCCCCATATTGTCCATTCATGTGTAGTCCAAGGGTGATGATGGAATTCCATGCCCAACGTCGTCCGACTGTGTGTGCTCTCCAAGGGATTTGATGCCATGCCACACCAGACGTCATCCGACTGTGTGTGCTTCCCAAGGTTCTTGATGGCATGTAATTCCTGACATCATTCGCCCGTGTGTACTGACCAAGTTCCATAATGGCATGCCAAGCCCCACGTCGTCCAACCGTATATTCTGTCCAAGGGCTATGATGCCATGCCAGGCCCGACATAGTATGATCGTGTGTGCTTTCCAAGGACTTTGATGTCATGCAAGGCCTGACATCGTTCGATCGTGTGTGCAGTCCAAAGGCTATGCGGGCATGCCACACATGACATCATCTAGCCTTGTGTGCAGTCCAAGGGCTATGATGACATGTCATGCCTGATATCGTCAGACTGTGTTTTGTCCAACTAAGATAATGGAATGCTACATCCGACCTCATCCTCCAGTGTGTGTTGTATAAGTAAACAATGTCTTTCCATGCCCGACGTCGTCCGATTGTGTGTGCTGTCCAAGTGCTATGATGCCATGCCACGCCAGACGTCTTCCCACAATGTGTGTTGTCCAAGGGATTTGATGTCATGCAACATCCGACATCGTCCGATCATGTGTGTTGTCCAAGGGCTATGATGCCATGCCACACCCGATGTCGTTTGACCGTTATTGATGTCCAAGAGATTTGATGGCATGCCACGCGTGACGTTATCCAACTGTGCATGTTGTCCAAAGGACATGATGGCATGCCACACCTGACGTCATCCGATAGTATTTGGTGTACAAGGTCAATTAGGCTTGCAACGCCCGACGTCATCCAACCAATTATGCGGTCCGAGGGAAATGATGTCATGCCATGCCCGACAATGCCCGACCGTCTGTGATGTCCAAGGGATTTTATGGCATGCTACGCCCAATGTTGTTCGGCCGTCTGTGTTTTCCAAGGGCTATGATGCCATGCCAGTCCGATGTCCTCTTACCGTGTGTGCTATCCAAGGCCTTTGATGCAATGCAACTCCCGACGTCATCCCAACGTGTGTGCTGTCCCAGTGATAAGTGGGCATGACACGTCCGATGTCGTCACACATAGTGTGATGTCCAAGGGTGATGATGTCATGCCACGTTTGATGTCGTCCATCTGTGTGTGCACACCTAGGTCGATCAAGGCATGCCACGCCTGACGTTGTCCGACTGTGTGTGATGTCCAAGGTCTATGATGCCATAACAAGCTCAATGTCATCCTAACGTGTGTGCTGTCCAAGGACTACACGGGCATGATGCAAACGATGTCGTCCAACCATGTGAACTGTTCAAGGGCTAAATGGGCATGACATGATCGACGTCGTCCCTCCGTATGTGCTATCCAAGGTCAATGATGGCTTTCCAAACCCGACATCGTCCGACCGTATTAGCTGTGTAAGGGCTATTTTTACATGCCATGCTCGACAATGTCAGACTGTGTGTGCAGTCCAATAGAGATGATGGCGTGCCACTACCGACGCCATCCGACCATGTGTGCTGTCCAAGGGCTATGATTCCATACAACACCTTACGTGGTTCTAAAGTCTGTGTTGTCCAATGACTTTGATGTCATACCACGCCTGACATCGTCCGACCGTATGCGCTGTCCAAGGCTACTTGGGCATGCCACGCTTGACATCATCCAACCGATTGTGCTGTCCAAGGGTTATGATTACATGCCACGCCCAACATCCTAGACCAGTGATGTGCCCATAGGTCTAAAAAAGGCCATGCAAAGCCCGACGTGCGACAACGACGGTATTGTGGTGTTGTTTTAGGGCTATGATTCCATTTCACAACCAATGGAGTTCGCTCATATTTGATGTCAAGGGCTGTGAATATCCTGCATGCCTGTCAGCGTCCGATCTGTGTGTGCTAAAGGTATTTGATTTGGGCATGCTATATGCCCCAACGTTGTTTGACGTTAGTGCTATCCAAATGGGTTAATGTCATTTGCCACGCCCGACATCCTCTCACCGTGTGTGCGATCTTCAAGGACTAGCGGACTGACACGCCTGAAGTAGTCTCACCGTGTGTGTGTCCAGGGCTACGATGCTCAAGACACGCCCTCACGTAATACAATTGTATGGGTTTGGACCAGGGAATTATGGCATGCCACACCCAACGTCATTCGAAGTGTTTGGTGTACAAAGGGCATGAGGGCGTGCCACGCCCGACGTCGATCAAAACGTTTGTGTGCTTTCATAGGGCTAGGATGTTAAAGCCCATACCCGACATCGCCCAAACCGTCTGTGATGCCAAGGCGTTGATGGCAAAGCCACAAGACGACATATCCAAACCGTAAGAGTTGGTCCAAGGGCTCTATGATGAAATGCCAACAAAAAATCGTCATACCCATGTGTGCACCCCCTGCCATAGAGTGATGGCATGCAACAACCTGACGTCCGTTCCGACCGTGGTGTGTCAAGGGCCATAACTGGCTTGTCAACCCAACACGTCTCCGACGTTGTATTGTCCAAGGTATATGATGCTATTCCATGTCAGAAGGTTGTCGTTCGTTGTGTGCGTCAAAGGGCTTTGATGGCATGCAACGCCGACGTCTTTAGATCGTGTTGTGTTGTCTAGGGAAATGATTGCCATGCCACACCCGACGTTTTTGCCGTGTTTGTGTTGTGTATGTGAACATGGGCATGCCAATCCGAACGTCGTCCGACCGTGGTGTTGTCAAAGGCTATGATGCATGCCATGCCCCGGCGTTTTCGCCCCGACCGTCTTTGATGTCGTGGGCTTGATGGAAGCGACGCGTGATGTTCGTCTGACCTTGGTGCTGCCAAGGCCTATGATTCCTGCCACACCGACATATTACGCACGTGTGTGGTTTCTAAGGTCTTTGATTCAAAACACGCCCGATGTTGTCTGACCATGTGTAATATAAAATGGTAACGATGGCATAACACGCTCGACGTTGTCCCATCGTGTCTGTTGTCCAAGTGTTATGTGGGAATGTAACGCTCTACGTCGTCCCACCGTGTGTGCTATCAATGGGAAATGATGGCATGCCACGGCAAACATCGTCTGTGTGTCTGTGTTGTCCAAGGGCGATGATGGCTTGCCAAATCGATGTCATCCGACCGTGAGTGCTGTCTAAGTATTATGATGCCATGCCACGCCAAACTTCTTCTAACTGTCTGTGTTTTTCAAGGGATTTGATGGAATACCAATCCCGATGTCGTATGACCTTGCGTGTTGTTCAAGGGCTACGCAGGCATGACACGCCCAACATTGTTCCAGAATGTGTGTTGTCAAAGGGATAAATCGTATGCCACGCCTCACGTCATTGGAGCGTGTATTTTGTCCAAGGGCTATGATGGCAAGACACGCTCGACATCTTCTAATCTTTTGTGCAATCCAAGGAATATAATACCATTCCAAAATCAATTGTCTGTGCTTTCTGAGGTATATGATACCATTGCACGCCCGATCGTGTGTGTTGTCCAAGGCCTTTGATGGAATGCCACGCTTGACGTCGTCTGACTGTGTGTGCTTTTTAAGTGCTATGCAGGCATGCCACGCCCGACGTCGTCCAACCATGTGTGTTTTCCAAAGGGATATGATGACATGCCATGCACGACGTCGTTTGACGTGGTGTTTCATGGGCTAGTTGGCATGCACACCCCACCGATTGTCTTCTCACCAAGCAGCGCGATGAATGCATGCCACACCAATGCCGTTTCGGATGCGTGTGGTATTGTGCGCCTTGTGTTGTATATGGGATATGATGCATGCCACGCCCGACGTTTTCTGAACGGTCATGCTGTTCCCAGGGCTACGATGATATGACAAGGCCCGAGTTGTTTGATCGGTTGTGTCTCTATGGGCTACATGGCATGCCACGCCCAATGTCATTCAACGTTTTGTGCAGTCCAAGGACTATGATGCCATGCCAATCCCGACGTCGTCTTACCATGTGTTCTTTTCAAGGGCTTTGATGGAATGCCACACCCTATGTCGTCCGACCGTGTGTGCAATCGAAGTGAGATAATGTCATGCCACGCCCGATGTTGTTTGACCGTTAGTGTTGTCCAAGGTCTTTGTTGGGATGCCATGCCTGACATCGTCCGACCATGTGTGCACTCCAAGGACTAAGCGGGCACGACACGCCTGACATCTTTCCACCATGTGTGTTGTCCAAAGGCTACGTGGGCATGCAACGCCTAACGATATCCAACTGTGTTTTCTATCCAAGTTCCTTAATGCATGCCACGCCCGATGATGTTTGACCGTGTGTACAGTCCAAGGGTTATGAGGGCATGACACGCCTGACATTATCCCACCATGTGTGTTGTCCAAGTACTACGTGGCCCGGGACTTCCCGAATCGTCCTTCCTATCATTGTGTGTTGTCAAAGGGAGATGACGGAATCACAACGCGCGACCATCTTCCGTCCGTGTACATTCTAAGGGAATGATCGCATGCATCCTGACGTTATCCAATCTGTGTGGCTCTCCAAGGGCTATGATGCCATTCCACGTAAGGAAGTCATTAGTAACTCTATGTGCTATCCAGGGTTTTAGGGCATGCAATTGCTTGACGTCATCGGACCATGGGTGCTGCTAAAGGGCCATAATGGAAATGCCCGCCCCATTGGCGCTGACAGTGTGTTCTCTCCACGAAACTATATTGACATGACACGCCGCATCGTTCCGATCGTGGTTGCGTCCAAAGGCTTTGTATGGCATGCCACGCCCGACATTGTCTACGATGTGTGCTCTCAAGACTACGCGGGCACAACACGCCTGAAGATCGGGCCATTCATGTGTGTTGTCAAAGAGATCAGAAATCCATGCCCCACATTGTCCACCAATCTGTGAAATCAAGGATGATGATGGAATGTCATGCCCGGCATCGTCCGACTTTGTGTGGTGCTCTCCAAGGGATAGTGGCCATGCCACACCTGGACGTCATCCGACTATGTGTGATTTCCCAAAGGTCTTGATGGAATGAATTCCTGACGTCATTCAGACTATGTGTGCGTCAATGGTCCATACTGGAGTGCCAGGCCCCACGGTGTCCAACCGTGTGATGTGTTCTGTCCAAGGGCTATGATTGCCATGCCGGCCCGATATAGTATGATCGTGTTGCTGTTCCAACGACTTTGAGGCATGCTAGGCCTGCACATGTACGATCGTGTGTGCATTCTAAAGGCACGCTGGGATGCCACCGCAAGACATCGCTAGGTAGTGTGTGTTGTCCAAGGGCTATGATGACTCATTTGCCCATGCCCTAATACCGTTTGACCTGTGTGTTGGTCCAACTAAGATAATGGAATGCCATGTTCGCGTCATACGACAGTGTGTGCAATGCAAGGAACCGCTTCTTTCCACTCCCGAGTCGGTCTGACTGTGTGTTACGATCCAAGGGCTATGTGCCATGCACACGGCTAGACGTCATCCACAATGTGCGGTTGTCCAAAGGCTTGATGGCATGCCACATCCGACATCGTCCGAGAGTGTGTGCTTTGTCCAAGGGCTATGATGCAAGCACGCCCCGACTCATTTAACGGTAGTGCTTTGTCCAAATGTGTGATTGTTGCATTTGCCAGCCCGGGCATTGTGCGCCCGTGAGTGGGAGCTCTCTAAGGACTAAGTCTGGCATGACACGCTCGACGCTTGTCCGACGGATCGCTGTGTGGTGTCCAAGGGCGATGTGGGCATGCCACCATGCCAGACGTCATCTTACTATGTGGGTTGTCCTAGGGAAATATGGCATGACAGCCCGACGTCTTCGACGCTTGGTGCTATCCATGTGGGCTATGATGCAAATGCCTCGTCCGACATAATCGACCGTATGTGCAACCAAGTTGAGATAATGGCATTGCCACGCCAAACTCTTCGTCGCGTGGGTGCTCACAAGGGCAAACGAAGTTTGCACACCCGATGTCGTTCGACCGTGTGTGTGTCAAAAACGGGATATGATTCATACCATGCCCGACTGTCTTTGGTGTCCATGGGACTTGATGGCATGCCACGCCCAATTTGTCTAACGATGTGTCTGTCAAAGGGCTATTATTCCATGCCACGTCCGACATAGTATGACCGTGGTGTGTTTCAAAGGTCTTGTTGGAAAATGTCTTGACACGCCCGATGCGTATGAACCATGTTTCCTATCAAAGGGGTACGAGGCATTAACACGCCTGAAATTGTCCCTTCGTTGTGTGTTGTCCAATTCATAAAGGGGAATGACACACTAGACGTTAATTCCACCGTTGTGTGTATTCAAGGGCAATGATGGCATCCACGCTAGACCATCGTCCATCGGTGGTGGCTCTCAAGGAAATGATAGCATGCCACACACGTTGCATCTGAACGTATGTGCTCGTCAAGGGCTACGATGCCCATGCCACGCCGGACATCGTGCAGACCATGGTGTGTTTTACAAGGGATTTGAGGGGGTATTGCCACGCCCCGATAACGTCCCGATCATATGTGTGTCGAAGGGCTTATGATGCCATGCCATGCCGACGGTCGTTTTACCGCTCGTGCTGCGCAAGGGCATTGATGGCATGCCATGCCGTGACTTGTCCATCATCGTGAAATCCAAGGATTGATGATTGAATGTCATGCCCGGAATGTCCGACTTGTGTGCTCTCCAAGGATATGTGGCCATGCCACACCTGAAGTCATCCGACTATGTGTGATTTTCCAAAGGTCTTGATGGCATGTAATCTGACGTCATCCGACTTATGTTGCGTCCCTGCCGTCCCTACTGGCGTGCCAAGCCCCACGTCGTCCAACCGTGTGTTCTGTCCAAGGGCTATGATGCCATGCCAGGCCCGATATAGTCTGATCGTGTTGCTTTCCAACGACTTTGATGGCATGCTAGGCCTGACATCGTCCGATCGTGTGTGCATTCTAAAGGCTACGCTGGCATGCCACGCACGACATCGTCTAGTAGTGTGTGTTGTCCAAGGGCTATGATGACATGCCATGCCCAATATCGTTTGACTGTGTGTTTTGTCAAACTAAGATAATGGAATGCCATGTTCGACGCGTCATCCGACAGTGTGTGCAATGCAAGGAAACGATTTCTTTCCACGCCCGACGTCGTCTAACTGTGTGTACTATCCAAGGGCTATGATGCCATGCCACGCTAGACGTCATTCCACAATGTGCGTTGTCCAAAGGCTTTGATGGCATGCCACATCCGACATCGTCCGATCGTGTGTGCTGTCCAAGGGCTATGATGCCAAGCCACGCCCGACGTCATTTAACCGTTAGTGCTGTCCAAATGGTTTGATGGCATGCAAAAGCCCAGGCATTGGTGCGACGCTTGATGTGTGTGTTTTCGTGAGCTCTCTAAGGGACTAATATCGGCGATGAACGCTAGACGTTGTCCAACGCGGTGTGTGGTGTCAAAGGCTAGGTGGGCATGCCATGCCAGACGTCATCTTTACTATGGGGTTGTCCTAGGGAAAGAGGGCATGACACGCCCGACGTCATTCGGACGATGTGTGCTATCTATGGGCTTGTGATTGCCAATGGCATCGTAGAACACATCCGACAGTATGTGCAATCCAAGTTGAGATAATGGCAATGCCCACGCCCAACATCCTTCGTTTGTGTGTGCTGCCAAAGGGCAACGAAGTTGCCACACCGCTTGTCTTATCGACCGTGTGTGCTGTCAAACGGATATGATTCCATTACCATTGCCCGGGACTGCTGGGTGTCCATTTGGGACTTGATGGCATGCCACGCCCAATTTTGTCTAAAACTATGTGTGCTGTGCCAAGGGCTATTATTCCATGCCACGCCGAAAAGTACGAGATTGTGTGTTTCAAAGGTTTGATGTCATGACCACGCCCGATGTCGTCTGACCATGTTTCTATCAATGGGGTACCGAGGGCATACAGCCTGACATGTCCATTGTGTGTTGTTGTCCAATCCTAACTGGGAATGGGGACACACTATTACGTAATCTCACCGTGTGTGCTATCAAAAGGGCAATGATGGGAATGACACGCTAGGACAATCGGCCCATACGTGTGTGCTCTCCAAGGAAGATGATGGAGCTGCCACACACGCTGTCATCTAAAGTATGTGTGTCCACGGATACGATGCCATCTGACCACGCCTGACATCGTCTACCCATTGTTGTGTTTCAGGGAATGAGGGTGGGATTGCCAATCCCGATAACGTTCCGGGATCATTAGGTGTGGTCTAAGGGCTATGATGCCATGCCTATGCCCGACGTCGTTTTACAGCTCGGTGCTGTCGAAAGGCATTGATGGCATGCCATGCCTGACATCATTCCATCCGGTGTGAAACAAAGGAATGAGTGGCAGGCCACAAGGATTGAAATAGTAAGGATTGTGCTTTGCGTATGTACAAGGGTAATGAGGCTTCCCACGCTAAGTCGTATTACCAAGTGGTTTTTCCAAGGGCGATTATTAATATACAGCGCCACGATGTCATCCGACCGTGTGTGGGGTGTCCAAAGGCTATGATTACATGCCATACCAACATCGTTAGATCGTGTTGTCCTTCAAAGGGAGGATAATCGCATTGCACGCCCGACGTTGTTCCTTTCGTGTGTGTGGTTAAGGGCTATGATTGTATGCCCTCATGAACATCGACAGAACGTGTGTGATGTTCCAAGGTGATATTGATTGCATGCCAACGCCGACGTTAGTACGACACCGTGGTTGCTTTCTAAGTATAAGCCCGGGCATAGAAAGGATCGAAGTGTCCAACTGTGTGTGCTGTACAAGGTCGATAATGATATTTCATGCAATGTCATCCGGACGTTTATGTGCTACCAAGGGCTAAGTAGGGGGGAATACCACGCCTGCCGTTGTCCAACCCTGACGTTGTCCTACAATATTGCAGTCTAAAGGCTCTACAAGCATGCCACGCCGATTGTCGTCAAATAGATGTGATGTCCAAGGGCTTATGATGATGACAGGCCACGCCCGACATCGTCAGACCGGGTGTGAATTACAATGGTAGATTACGGGACATGCCACACCTAATGACGTCAGTCGTGTTTGTACTGTCCAAGGATTTAATGGCATGCAACTACTTTTTGTGGTTTTGCTTCTTTTTATTTTTTCCCCTGGTCGCCGAGTCGTTCTTACCTTGTGGTATTCAAGGGCTAGCAGGCATGGACATCGCGGGTGAACGTTTTGTCCCACTGTGTGGCTTTCTGTGCTATCTTAAGGGCTCCTGGCATGATACGCCTCTGCTTTGGCTCACTGGTAGTTGTCCAAGGGACGATGGATCTGCCACACCAACATGTGACGACCGTTGTGTTCCGCCTAAATATGATTAAAATGCCATGCCCAATATCATCAGATGTGGGGGAAGGCTAAGGGAGATGAGGAATGCCCCGCTCGACGTCGTCCGAACATGTGTGTTTCCCAGGGCTATTATTCCATGCAACGTTTCTACATGCCTATGACGCTTGATATGTGTGTGTAGTGGGTCATAATGGCAGCGGACTCCCCACGTAATCGACGGGTGTGTGTTCACTCCAAGGTATCTATGAAGCACAATGCCATGCCCGACATCGTCCGACGTGTGTGATGTCCAAAGCTACGCGGCATGACACACACCGACGTCTCCAACTGTGTTGTGCTTGTTCCAAGGGCTATGATGAAATTCCACACCCAACGTCATGTAACCATTTGTGTATCCATGGGCTACTTTGATATGCCACCCTGATCGGTATGCATCCAAGGGTGATAATGGAATGCCATGCCCAATGTCGTTTCGACCGTGGTGCTGTCCAGGGTATTCTGATGCCATTTACGCCGCGTCGTCTTACCATTGTGTTGTCAGGTCTTTGATCGCATGCTACACCCTATGTCGTCGACTGTTGTGTGCCCACTATAAAGGAGATAAGGGCATGTCACGCCCGACATCATCCGACATTGTGTGTTGTACAAGGAAATGATGGCTTGCCACGCCCGTTAGTCGCCTAAAAGTGTGTGCTGTCCAAGGTCTATGATGCCATGCCATGAAAGACGTCTTCCGACAATGTGCGTTATCTAAGATCTTTGATGGCATGCCACGTCCGACTTCATCGTATCGTGTGTTCTGTCCAAGGGATATGATGCCATGCCAAGTCCGACGTTGTTTTATGGTTAGTATTGTCCAAGGGCTATGATGGCATACCACGCCTGACGTCATTCAACTGTGTGTTCTGTTCTAGAGACATGATGGCATACAACGCCTAAGGTCATTCAATAGTGTTTGATGTTCAAGGGCAAAAAGGCTTGCCACTCCCGACTTAATTTAACAATGTGATCTGTCTAAGGGCTTTGATGTCATACCACGCCCGACGTCGTCTGATCGTGTGAGATGTCCAAGGGCTACGAGGGTATGACACGCGTGATGTCGTCTCACCGTGTGTGCTGTCCAAGTGTTACGTGGGCATGACATACCCGACGTCGTCCCATCATGTGTGTTGTCAAAGAAAGATGATGGCATCCCACGCCCGACATCGTCCATCCATGTGTGAAGTCCAAGGGAGATGTTGGCATGCCATGCCCTATGTCGTATGACTGTAGGTGATCTCTAAGGGATAAGATGCTCATGCTACGCCTGACATCATCCGACTTCGTATTGTAGTCCAAGGTTTTGATGGCATGCAAGCCTGATGTCGTAGACAGCTGTGCTAACGCAAGGGAGGAGATAATGGCATGCCACGCCCCACATCGTCTGTCTGTGTGTTTTTTACAAGGGCTAAGATTCCATGCCACGTCGGACATCGTTTGATCGTGTGTGTTGTCCAACGGCTTTGATGGCATGCCACACCTAATGTTGTCCGATCGTGTGTGCAGTCCTAAGGCTACGCGGGCATGCCACGCCCGACATCGTCCAATCGTGTATGCTGACCAAGGGCTATGATAACATGCCATGCCCGACATCGTCAGACCGTGTGTGTAGTCAAATGGAGATGATGGCATGCCACGACCGACGTCGTCTGACCGCGTGTGTTGTCAAAGGTCCTTAAAGGCCTGCCACTCCCGACATCGTTCGACCATCTGTGCTGATAAAGGTCTATGATATCATTCCACGCTTGATCGTTTGTGCTGTCCTAGCACTATGATACCATTGCACGCTGGATCGTGTGTGTTTTCCAAGGGCTTTGATGGCATGCCATGCCTGACGTAATTCGGTCGTGTGTGCTATCTAAGTGCTACGCAAGCATGCCTCGCTCTTCGTCGTCCAATCGTGTGTGCTATCCAATGGCTATGATGACATGCCACGCCTAATGTTGTTTGACAGTTGGGGTCCTCCATGGACTACGCTGGCATGCAACGCCCAATGTCGTTCGACCGTGTGTGTTTTCCAAGGTCTATGATGCCATTCCACTCCCGATGTTGTCTTACCTTGTGTGTTGTTCAAGTTCTTTTATTGTATGGCACACCCTATGTCGTCCTACCGTGTGTGCAATCCAAGGTAGATAATGGCATGCCACGCCCGACATCATCTGATCGTGTGAGTTGTACAAGGAAACGATGGCTTGCCACGCCTGACATCATCCGATCGTGTGAACTGTACCAGGAAACGATGGCTTTCCACGCCCGACATCATTCGTTTGTGTATGCTGTCCAAGGGCTATGATGTCATGCCACGCCATACGTCTTCTGACAATGTGTGTTGTGCAAGGTCTTTGATGGCATGCCACCTCCGATGGCGTTTGACCATTAGTGTTGTCCAAGGGCTATGATGTCATGCCACGCCCTACGTTATTTGACCATTTGTGGTGTCCAAGGGATTTTATGGCATTCCACGCCCGACATTTTCTGACCTTGTGTGCTTTTATAGGACTATGTGGGCATGAAATTCCCTACGTCGTCCCACCAGATGTGTTGTCTACGTGAGCATGCCACGCCTGACGTCATGCAACTGTGTTTGTTGTCCCAGGGAAATGATTGCATGCCATGCCCGACGTCATGTTTAAGTGTTTGGTGTATAAGGGCAATGAGGCTTAAAATGGCCGACGTCGTCTAACCGTGTATGCTATCCAAAGTCTTTTATGGCATGCCACGCCGACGTCATCTCACAGTGTGTCCTCTCCAAAGGCTACGAGGGCAGGACACACTTGACATCATCCCACCATGTGTTCTATCCAAGTGCTACGTGGGTATGACACGACCGACGTCGTCAATTCATGTGTGTTTTCAAAAAGAGATGATGGCCTCCTACGCATGAGATCGTCCGTCTATGTGTGCAGTCCAAGGGTGATGATCGCATGCCATGACCGAAGTCGTCAAACAGTGTGTGCTATCCAAGGGATATAATTCCATGCCACGCTCGACTTCATCCGACTGTGTGTGTTGCCCAAGGGTTTTGATGGCATGCATTTCCTGACGTCGTTCGACCATGTGTATTGTCCAAGGGAAATAATGCATTCCACGGCCAACATCGTCCGACTGTGTGTTCTGTCCAAGGGCTATAATGGCATGCCACGCCCGATGTCGTCTTACCATGTGTGTTGTTCAAGTCCTTTGATTGTATGCAACACCCTATGTCGTTTGACCGTTTGTGCAATCCATGGGAGATAAGGGCATACCACGCCTTACGTCATCTGACAGTGTGTGCTGTACATGGAAATGATGGCTTGCCAAGCCCGAAGTCGTCTAATTATGTGTGTTGTCAAAGGTTTATGATTCCATGCCATGCCAGATGTCTTCAAACAATATGTGTTGTCCAAGGCCTTTGATGGCATGCCATGTGCGATGTCTTCTGATCGTGTGTGCTGTCCAAGGGCTATGATGCCATGCCACGCCCGAAGTTGTTTGACCGTTAGTTCTATCCAATGGCTTTGATTGCATGCCATGCATGAAGTCATCCAACTGTGTGTGCTATCCCAGGGACATGATGGCATGCAACTCCTGACGTTATCCGATAGTGTTTGGTGTACAAGGGAAATGATGCTTGAAACACCCGACATTGTCCAACCGTGTGTGTTGTTTAAGGGCTATGATGCCATTTCACACCCAATGTAGTTCGATCATATTTGTTGTCCAAGGGCTTTGATATCATGCCACGCCTGACGTCGAACGATCATGTGTGTTGTCTAAGGTCTTTGATGGAATGTTATGCCCGACGTTGTTTGACCGTTAGTGCTATTTAATGGGTTTAATGTCATGCCACGCCCGACATTGTCCTACCCTGTGTTCTCTCCAAGGACTACGCGGGCACGACACGCCTGACATCGTCCATTCATGTGTGTTGTCAAAGGGAGATCAAGAAATCCCACGCCCCACATTCTCCACCCATGTGTGCAATCCAAGGGTGATGATAAAATGTCATGCCCGGCGTCGTCCGACTGTGTGTGATCTCCAAGGGATATGTGACCATGACACACCTGACGTCATTCGACTGTGTGTGCTGTCCTAGGGTCTTGATGGCATGTAATTCCTGATGTCATCCGACTATGTGTGCTGTCCAAGGTCCATAATGGCATGCCAAGCCCCACGTCGTCCAACAGTGTGTTCTGTTTAAGGGCTATGATGCCATACAAGGCTCAATATAGTCTGATCGTGTTGCTGTCCAACGTCTTTGTTGGCATGCCAGGCCTGACATCGTCCAATCGTGTGTGCATTCCAAAGTCTACGGTGGCATGCCACACACAATATCGTCCAGTCGTGTGTGCTGTCCAAGGGCTATGATGACATGCCATGCCCGATACCGTGAGACTGTGTGTTTTGTCCAACTAAGATAATGGAATGCCACGTTCAAAGTCATCTGACAGTGTGTGCAATGCAAAGAAATGATGTCTTTCAACGCCCGACGTCGTCCTACTGTGTGTGCTGTCCGATCGTGTGTGCTGTCCAAGGGCTATGATGCCATGCCACACCTGACGTCGTTTAACCGTTAGTGTTGTCCAAAGGGTTTGATGGCATGACAAGCCCAACATAGTGCGACCGTGTGTGTGCTATCCAAGGGCTACGTAGGCATGCCATGCCTGACGTCATCTTACTATGTGTGTTGTCCCATGGAAATTATGGCATGCCATGTCCGACGTCATTCGACGCTGTGTGCTATCCATGGGCTATGATGCAATGCCATGTCCGACATCGTCCGACCGTATATGCAATCCAAGTGAGATAATGACATGCCACGCCAAACATCGTTCGTCTGTGTGCGCTGTCCTAGGGCAATGAAGTTTGCCATACCCGATGTCGTTTGACCATGTGTGCTGTCAAAGGGCTATGATTCCATACCACGCCCGACTATTTTTGCTATCCATGGGACTTGATGGTATGCCAAGCCCGATTTTGTTTAACTGTGCGTGCTGTCCAGGGGCTGTTATTCCATGCCACGTCCGAGGTAGTACGTCCGTGTGTGTTTTTCAGATGTCATTGATGTCATGACACGCCCAATGTCGTCCGACCATGTTTGTTATCAAAGAGGTACGAGGTCATAACACGCCTGACATTGTCCCATCATGTGTGTTGTCCAAGTACTACATCGGAATGATACGCTCAACGTAATTCCACCGTGTGTGCTATCCAAGGGCAATGATGGCATGCCACGCCAGACATCGTCCATACGTGTGTGTTGTCCAAGGACGATTATAGCATGCCACACACATTGTCATCTGAACGTGTGTGCTGTCCAAGGGCTATGATGCCATGCCACGCCCGACATTGTCCGACTGTGTGGGCTTTCCAAGGGATTTGAGGGTATGCCACTCCCGACAATGTCCGATCATATGTGCTGTCCAAGGCTATGATGCCATGACATTCCCAACGTCGTTTGACAGCTCGTGCTGTCTAAGGGCATTGATGGCATGCCATGACTGACATCTTCCATCCGTGTATGAAATCCAAAAGATATGGTGGCATGCCACGCCTGACATCGTAAGGATGTCTTTGTTGTACAAAGGCAGTGAGGCTTGCCACGCCTAACGTCGTCCCACAAAGTGTGTTGTTCAAGGGCGATGATTAAATAGCACGCACGATGTCATCCGACCGTATTTTATGTCCAAGGGCTAGATTACATGCCATACCCGAAATCGTTAGATCGTGTGTCCTCTACAAGGGATATTATTGCATGCCATGCCCGACGTCGTCCTTTCGTGTATGTGGTTCAAGTGCTGTGATTGCATTCTCTTCCTTACATCGACAGACCGTGTGTGATATCCAAGGTATATGATTTCATGCAACGCCCGACATAGTGCGACCGTGTAAGCTTTCTAAGGACTATGCGGGCATGAACGCCCGACATCGTCCCACCGTGTGTGGTGTCCAAGGGCTACGTGGGCATGCCATGCCTGACGTCATCTTACTATGTGTGTTATCCCATGGAAATTATGGCATGCCACGCCCGACGTCATTCGACGCTGTGTAGTATCCATGGGCTATGATGCAATGCCACGTCCGACATCGTCCGACCGTATGTGCAATCCAAGTGATATAATGTCATGCCACGCCAAACATCGTTCGTCTGTGTGCGCTGTCCAAGGGCAATGAAGTTTGCCACACCTGATGTCGTTCGACTGTGTGTGCTGTCAAAGGGCTATGATTCCATACCACGCCCGACCGTTTTTGCTATCCATCGGACTTGATGGCATGCCACGCCCGATTTCGTCGGACTGTGCGTGCTGTCCAAGGGATGTTATTCCATTCCACGTCCGACATAGTACGACCATGTGTGTTTTCAAAGGTCATTGATGTCATGACACGCCCAATGTCGTCCGACCATGTTTGCTATCAAAGGGTATGAGGGCATAAGACGCCTTACATTGTCCCATCGTGTGTGTTGTCCAAGTCCTACGTGGGAATGACACGCTCTACGTAATTCCATCGTGTGTGCTATCCAGGGGCAATGATGGCATGCCACGCTAGACATCGTCCATACGTGTGTGCTGTCCAAGGACGATGATAGCATGCCACACACGTTATCATCTGAATGTGTGTGCTGTCCAAGGGCTATGATGCCATGCCACGCCCGACATCGTCCGATCGTGTGTGCTTTCCAAGGGATTTGAAGTTATGCCACTCCCGACAATGTCCGATCATATGTGTTGTTCAAGTCTATGATGCCATGCCATGCCCGACGTCGTTTGACAGCTCGTGCTGTCTAAAGGAATTGATGGCATGCCATGCCTGACATCGTCCATCCGTGTGTTAAATCCAAAAGATATGGTGGCATGCCACGCCTGATATCGTAAGGATGTGTTTGTTGTACAAGGGTAATGAGGCTTGCCACGCCTAACGTCGTCCCACCAAGTGTGTTGTTCAAGGGCGATGATCAAATACCACGCCCGATGTCATCCGACCGTGTTTTGTGTCCCAGGGCTATGATTATATGCCATACCCTACATCGTTAGATCGTGTGTCCTCTACAAGAGAGATGATTGCATGCCATGCCCAACGTCGTCCTTTCGTGTGTGTGGTTCAAGGGCTATGATTGCATTCCCTTCCTAACATCGACAGACCGTGTGTGATGTCCAAGGTATATGATTGCATGCCACGCCCGATGTAGTCCGACCGTTTGTGCTGTCTAAGGACTACGCGGGCATGGAATGACCGACGTCGTCCAACCGTGTGTGTTGTTCAAGGGCTATAATGATATTTCATGCCCAAGTTATAAGAACGTGGATGCTCATAAGAGGCTACCCAGGAGAACCACGATTGCCGTTGTCCAAACCGCGTGGTCCTACAATCTGTGCAGTCTAAAAGGATTACAAGCACCTGCCACGCTTGAGGTAGTCACAATAGTGTGGTTGTCCAAGGGCAATGATGATAGCCACGCCCGACATAATCTGACCGTGTGGAAATTTCCAATGTAGGATTATGGCATGCCACGCCTCGATGTCGTCCGGCCGTGTGTACTATCCAAGTGATTTAAGGGCAGCCACTCCCGATGTCGTCTTACCTGGTTGTTGTTCTAGTGGGTACGCAGGCATGAAACGCTGAACGTTTGTCCCACCGTGTGTAGCTCCGTCCATGTGCTTCTAAGGCTACACTGGGAATGATAAGCCCTTACCGTTGTCTCACTACTGGATGTTGTCCAAGGGCGATGATCTACACACCCAACAACGTCCGACCGTGTGTCTGCTCCATAAAATATGTAAATCGCCATGCCCCAATAATCATCAGATTCTGGGTGCAGTGTAAGGGAGATGATGCATGTCCCGCTCGACGTCTTCCGAACATGTGGTTTGACCAGGGCTATGAGTCCATTAACGTCTAATGTCGTCTGAACGTGTGTATTGTCAATGGGTCATAATGGCTGCCACTCCCCACGTCATCTGACATTTGTGTGTTCGGGTCTATAGTCTATGAAGTCAATGTCCCGCCCGACATCGTCCGACCGTGTGTGATGGTCCAAAGGCTACACGGGAATGCCACACCGACGTCAGCCCACATGTGTTCTTTCCAGGGTATATGAATGACAGCCAACCACGAAGCTCGTATTTAACCCATTTGTGTTCTCATGGGCTACGTTGCATGCCACGCGTGATCGGTTATGCATCCAAGGGCGATGATGGGAATGCCATGCCCAATGTCGTTCGACCGTGTGTGCTGTCCAAGGGATATGTTACAATGCCACGCCCGATTTTGTAGTCTTACCATGTGTGTTGTTCAAGGGTCTTTGATAGCATGCCACACCCTATTGTCGTTAGACTGTGTGTGACAATATACGAAGATAAGGGTATGTCACGCCCGACATTCATCCGATAGGGTTGTACAAGGAACGATGGCTTGCCACCACCCTGTAGTCCGGTCCAACTGAGTGTGCTTGTCCAAGGGGCTATTGCCATGCCATGAAAGACGTCTTCTGACAAGGTGCTTTCTAAGATCTGTGTGGCATGCAAAGTCCGACGTCGTCCTATCATGTGTTCTATACAAAGGATTGCGATGCCAGGCCACGTCGACGTTGTTTTATGGTTAGTTTGGTCAAAGGGCTATGATGGACATACCATCCTGCTTAATTCAACCTGTGGTTAGGTCCAGAGACATGATGGAAGGTAACGCTAAGGTCATCTCGATAGTGTTGATGTACAAGGGCAATAAGGCTGCCACTCCCGAAATAATTTAACAATGGGTGTTGGTCTAAGGGCTTGATGGCAGGCCACGGCCCGACGGTCGTTTGATAGTGTTAGATTTCCCAAAGGCCTACGAGGGCATGACATGCGGGAGGTTGTCTCATCGTGGTCTGCCTGTTCCAAGTGTTACGTGGGCATCGACACACCGATGTCGTCACATCCATGTGTGTTGTCACAAGGAGATTGATGGCTCACGCCCGAACATCGTCCATCGTGTGTGAAGTCCAAGGGAGATGTTGACTGCCATGCCCGACGTCGTATGACTGTAGGTGACTCTCGAAGGGATACGATGTTAGTGCGACGCCTGATATCATCCGATTTCATCTGTTAGTCAAAGTGTTTTGATGGCATGCAAAGCCTGATGTCGCCGGAATGTGATGTACTGACAAGGGCCATAAATGGCATCCACGCCCCAACATCGTCTTAGGTGTGTTTTTCCACGGGCTATGATGCCCATGCCAGGTCCGACATCGTCTGAACGGGTGTGCTGTACAACGACTTTGAGGCTGCCACGGCTAATGGTGTCGATAGTGTGTGCAATCCTAAGGTAAGCGGGCATGCCACGCTTGACATTGCTCCAAATCGTGTAATGCAAACCAAGGGTATGATTACATGCAATTGACTGACATCGTCGACCGTGTGTGTAGTCAAATGGAGATGATGGCATGCCACGACCGACGTCGTCTGACCGCGTGTGTTGTCAAAGGGCCATAAAGGCATGCCACTCCCGACGTCGTCTGACCATCTGTGCTGTCAAAGGGCTATGATACCATTCCACGCTCGATCATTTGTGCTGTCCTAGCACTATGATACCATTGCACGTTGGATCGTGTATGTTGTCCAAGGGATTTGATGGCATGCCATGCCTGATATCGTCCGGTCGTGTGTGCTATCTAACTTCTACGCAAGCATGCCTCGCCCGGCGTCGTCCAATCGTGTGTGCTATCAAAGGGCTATGATGACATGCCACGCCTAATGTGTTTGACAGTTGGGGCCCTCCATTTTGACTACGCTGGCAGCCACGCACAATGGTCGTGCGACTGGTGTTTTTCCAAGGGCTATGATGCCATTCCATCCCGAGGTTGCATTACCTTGTGTGTTGTTTAGGGGTCTTTTATTGCATGCACACCTATTTGTTACCGTGTGTGCATTCAAGGGAGATAATGGAACGCCATGCACGACAGCATGCGATCGGTGGATAGCCTACAAGGAAAGATGGATTCCCGGCCCGACATCATTCCCTGTGTGTGTTGTCCAAGGGCTATGGATGTTCATGCCACGCCATAAGTCTTCCGACACGGTGTGTTGTCCAAGGGCTTTGATGGCATGCACATCCGAGGGCGTTTGACCATTTAGTGTTGTACCAAGGGCTATGATGTCATGACGCCCGACGTTGTTGGCCCATTTGTGGTGTCCAAGGGATTTTTATGAGAATTCCCACGCCCGACATTTTCTGACCTTGTGTGCTTTCAAACAAGCTATGTGGGCTGAAATGCCGACGTCGTACCACCAAGGTGTGTCTACGTGGAGCATGCCACGCCTGAGTCATGCAACTGTCTTTGTTGTCCCAGGAAATGATGCATGCCATTCCCGAACATCTTTAGTGTTTGGTGTATAAGGGAAATAGGCTTAAAATGCCTGACGTTGTCTGACCGTGTATGGCTATCCAAAGTCTGTATGGGCATGCAACCTCGACGGTTTTCCTCTGACAATGTGGTCCTGTGATACGCTCAAACGTACTTCTCCAAGAGAAGTAAAAGTGGTTTTCTTTTGGGGGGTCAGTAAATAACAATAGTGAGGTTGGGATCGTTCCCACGGAGGAAAATGTCTAGACTTCACTTTAACTGTATTACTATGTTCGGTTGATAACTTCCTTAGGAAATAAAAAAAACAAAAAAATGTAAACAGGGGGGTTTGGTATCTACTAATAAGAAAAAGAACTGAAAGAACTAACGAAATTGAAGAGACACTTAACAGCTTTTAGAGTGGGTTTTAATCAATTAATCAAAGTAACTAGGGTTTACGTGGTCCCCACAGGTTCCTACTTGATAACATCGTAAACTATAAAACCAATTCTTTCTAGTATTGCATGCAACGTGATAAGTTATGTATTTCTAAATCCTTGGTCCAGCATCTAGAAAACTCACTCCGCACACTTGGTCCGGCTACGTGTGTTTGCTTCCTAACTCCTTATCGTTACCCCATATTAAGCATCGTATTCGATATTGACTACGTTACTACCTCCGTACCAATCAATTACTAGGCCTATTAGATAGTATACACTAATCTATGTTAATAATTCTTTCCTATATCTACCTCCTTGGTCCGGAAGTTAGAATTAAGGCGAGTTTCTAAAGTTGATCATGCCGTCTCAAAAAAGACTTCTAAGCGAAAGAATTATTAATACATGCAAGACGCTATTCTAGAATGTTATTTGAGCTAGGGTTTTATCTCATTATTTGCCTAGGCTTCCACAAAACCAAGTTATGGAGTTTTCGTACTTCATCGCCTAAACACAATATCAAGATATTAAATAGAATTCATGTACTTACTTCAAGAGAAAGAGTAAAGTCCAAAAGATTGCTTTGAATATCCCAAAAAAGCTACTTGTAAGAATATCCAAAGGAGCAAACACTAATCAATAATTTCTAATAAATATATGAGAGTCAATATGTAGAGTCTAATTATCAGGTGTCTAACACAAAAACGAGGTTTTTTCGAACTATTTATAAAAAATACAAAAACCTAATAAACAAGAATTCTATTACTGAAATCTGCCCAAAACGCGGCTGGGTCGAAAGACCACGCGACGGGACCGTCGTGGTCATGAAGGACGTCGTGGACTCCGTGCGTCCATACTGGTCGCATTTTACTCTGCTCGCCTCCTTCGTTACCCTCAACGGGTAAGTGTGCGGCCGTATAGGAACAACGGTCCGTCGAGGGTCTCGTTTCAAAAGACTTAAACTCTTGTACTTTGGGTACTGGGATTCACTCTTATGTCTTCACGAATACATGCAGGCGACCGTCATGGGCCATGACGACCGTCAACAAGCCTCGTAATCCCACATTGTCAGACTTCCCCATCTTCCTTCAGCAGCTTCTCTCTCAAAAATTCCGCAATTGGCTCTGGACAGAGTTCCTGAAAAACAAAGAGAAACTTGTATAAAAAATTAGAATTTAAACAGGGCTTTTGGACACACTAAAACTTGAGTTAAAGTATTAATTATACCGTGAAGCCACGGATATCAACACCCTAACTTAAATTCGTGGTTTGTCATAAAGCGCGCACTATGACTCACACCAAAAAATCCCTTTGTACAATAGTATTCAGTTTTATCTTGCAATTCATTTGGCATCAATCAAGATTAATTCTCATCAATCTATTGCATGATATCAATATTATGCTTGAATTTTGTGGGATTCGAACTATGACACAGACTCACCATGCAGATAACACTATCCTCTCAATTTCTCACGAGGTGCTAACAAGTCTGGTATTGCAACTAATGTCCTCACTTTAGAACAAAAATCCTCATTTTTCACACAATGATTTAGTTTGAGTATAAGGTTACATTCAAACACCGCTCTCAGAACATAAAGTCACACTCAATTATCCTATTGCCATAAGCTTGCCCTTATTTTCACTGCTAAGTTCGCTATCAACCATTAGGATCACGATAGGACTTTTTTAGGCTTGTAACATAGGCTAGGGTCAGCGTAGGGTACATTTTTAGGTGATACCATAGTAAACGTTTTGCCCTCCTTGACATGTCAGGCTAAAACCTTCCATTGGACATCGTATCTCGCCCAGTCTCTCATTTCTTTCATTGCTCAATTTCTCTTCTTTCTTCATTTGGTAAGTGACTCTCTTCTCTTTTTTTTTTTTGTTTTAGTATTTTAACTAATTTTGAGGTACTTTACTGTTGTTCTTTCTCTCATCTTTTGTTCTTTCAACCCACTTTCCAGAGTCATTCCTTCGTAAGAGCCACCCTTCAACTCAGGCTTTGCCATTAGTCAAGGGACAAACATCCCCAAAGTTGGGTCAGGGCCAGAACGAAGGTTTTATTAGCCACCCTCAACTTATGCTTGGCATAAGCTGAGGTGCACCAGTCCTAGGAGGGGACCAGAGCCAAACACGTTGTTCCCAGAAAAGATCAGTTGGGGTAAAAAACAGAAAGGTAATAAGCTCAAATCTATTTGGATCAAAGAAGTAGATAACTTTCATGGGGGTCTTTTTTATTTGGGTAGGAAATGGGCTCTTGCATAAGGGCCTATGATCCGTTCCTAATTGTTTGTTACAGCTCCTTTTAGCAGGACATAACCAGGCAGTTCTAGCCTCAGTATCAATAGGATATTCAAATGCCTAACTCTCAGGCTAAATGTCTCACTATACCAGATATTAGACACTAGTTTGAATTAAAGACTAGGGTAAGCAATGGTGTAAACTTCTATTCATGCTTAGAGCCACACAATGTCAGGTAACCATGCATAGTCATGCATTATTTTCGTTTATCAGGATATCCTTGCCATCCATGCTTCAGAGTTAAAACTATGTTACAAAAGATATAAACATGCGGTTCAACAAAAAAAATTAATCCGTTCTTTTGGGAAAAAGAATCAGGCAAGAAAAACCCAAAAGAGGATGTGAGTCGGGCTATCAGATCAACGCGTGCATAGGCTCGGTCATGCGGTGGGGATTGGGGCCATAGTAGATAGTACCTGCAAAGGGTAACCTATTAGTACGAGGAATGTTAAACAGGACAGGCAAACTCATCTGACATTAAAATTGGAAAATAGTGGGTGTTGAATTATAATTGAAACGTATCCCCACAAAAAGGACGATGCGGTCCGTCATGAACGATGACGGGGACAGTTCATGAGATCGTCGGGTTATACTCGCGGCAATGTATGAAAAGGACCCCTCCGACAGCGGGCATCTCCCTGAATCGCGGAGTGGAGCACAGGCCGCCCGCTCCGGTCGACACCCCCGGTCAAAGCGGACGGACGTCGTGATTACGACGGTCCGTCGAAGAGTCCGTCGTAGGACACTTAGACCAATTTTGGAGACCCCCCCCCCCCCCATTAGAAACAGGGGTATCTGACACCATGACGGTCGCGAAGGACGGGACCGTCGTGGAGACCGCAAGCCGTCACAAGAGTCCGTGTTGAGAATTGAAAATTTGAGACCTGAGGAAACAGGGTCATGACCACCTGACGGTCGCGCAGGACGGACCGTCGTAGGTAAGACGGTCCGTCCACAAGTGTCCGTCGTAAGACACTGAACAATTTGAGACCCTGAGAAACGGGTCTTGACAAACCACTGACGGTCGCGGCAGGACGGACGTCGTGGGTAAGACGGTCCGTCACAGGGGTCCGTCGTAAGACAACTTGAAAAACTTTTGAGGACCTGAGAAACAGGGTCTCTGACAACCATGGCCGGTTGCGCAGCGGACCGTCGTGGGTAAGAGATCCGTCACAAGCCCGACGTTTAGCAGGGGTTCTAGGGTTGTGCGACGGACCCTATGACGGTCCGTCGTGAGGGCGAAGGGGTCATCATCGGGTTTGCATTCTGAGTAGCGTCCTTAGACGTGGGGGTGCCCTACGCATCCCCGATGAGCCCACATGGTTGTGTAGATTTGTGGGCCTATATGTGGCTATACCACGACCTAAGAAACTACCAAAGCAACATACCTAGGCCTTTTGGGTTATCAAAATGGACATATGAACCATTTGAAACCTAGGTTTAGACATAAGACAGATCTAAAGGAAACAATATACGACTTAAAAACTAAGATAATACTTAACTACAAACTAAAAATGCAAGAAAATAAGTATAAATTAGGGACACATACCTTGGAAAATGGAGAAGAAGACAAATAGAGAATGATCCTGCAAGGTCAACACCGACAGTAGATGATAGTGATAAGGCTGAGGGGTTGTCGGGCAAGGAGCAGTGAGGGAATGTGGACAGTTGAAAAGAGAGGGGGGTTGAGGGGAATAAATGAAGTAATGTGGGGAATATGGAAGGGGGGAAATATAAACGGCAAATTTGGAAAAGGGTCCAGCAGGAGGGGGTCGGGTAGATTCATTAATGCGCGACGGTTCCACGACGACGGTCCGTCAAATGTGTGGACGCACGTCGTATGTTCCGTCGATGTGCCCTAATTGCAAACATGACAGTACTAAATACCTGGTGTGACGGATACCCATACGACGGTCGTTTCTGGTGAACCGGTCCACGTCGTATCGTCAGTGGGCTACTCGAAGTAGTGTTCTGCGGAATTTCCTGGTGATGGGCGACAAATTTAAAAAACCCATTAATAGAAAGAAATAAAAAAAAAAATGCTACCATTATTAAAAAGACGATAAGTGTTTGGGTTGCCTCCAACAAGGCCTGATTAAGGCGCGCACGACTGGGGGGACACTTGATTACTAAGACTCATCAAGATGGCACGCCTCGATCACGTTCATTAGAGTTTCAGCATGCCCGAGATATATTTTATGCGTGTCCATTCACCTTGAACCGACGCCATCCTTGGTTTCCCAACTCAACTGACCATGAGGGGAATAGTTGGTAACCGTGTAGGACCCGTCCATTTGGATTGAGTTTGCCTGGAAACAAGCGAAATCTGGAAATTGAAAAAAAGCAACCAAAATCCCCAACCATAAACTCTGTTTTTCAATTTTGTGTCATGGTACTTATTCATCTTTTCTTTGTATAAGGGATGAACTTTTCATAGGCTTTTAGCGCGCACGTTCATCAAGTTATTCAACCCATTAACACGGTGCTCGGACAAGCGTCGCTCCAATCTTTTTAACTTCTTCATAGCCAACAATGGCTTTATGATCTAACTCAACCGGTAGCTGACAAGCTTTCCCATATACAAGTTGGTATGGAGAATACCAATGGGAGTCTTTTATATGCTGTCCGGTAGGCCCAAAGAGCATCATCAGCCTCCTTGACCAATCCCGTTTACTATAGCGTTCACTGTTTTGGACATATTGTTGATCTCTCGATTCGACACTTCAACTGGGCCCACTAGTTTGCGGGTTGGTAAGGAGTGGCCACATTATGGCGAACTCCATATTTCTCCAATTAACCCTGTGATAAATTGTTGCAGAAGTGGGAGCCCCCATCAACTAATAATAGCCCTTGGGGTGCCAAACGAGAGATATATTCTTTTTCAAACAATGCAGTGACACTCTTCCCTTCAGTGTTTTGCGATTGATATGGCTTGACCCATTTAGATAACATAATCAACTGCTACTAGAATGTACTTCATCCCATGGAACTAACGAAAGGGCCCATAAGTCCAATACCCCACACATCAAATGATCAATCATAAGGAAATGGGGTTTAGAGGGAGCTCTTGCTTTCTTGAAATTACCACCATCAAGTTGACATTTGTCAAATGCTTTAGCAAACCCATGAGCATCTTGATGAGAGTTGGGCCAATAGTAAACCACATTGCACTATTTTGTGAGCGGTTCGGATACACCTGTTATGCTCCGCCAACAGGTGAAGAATGGATGCCTCCAACACTACTCAACATTTAACTTCTGGTATACCAACGCGAATAAGCCCGGTCGAACCAACCCATACAAGTATGGTTCATCTTAAAAGGAACTTCTTCACATCGTACATGAATTTTTTTCTTTGATGAAAGACAAAGTTGATGGAACAATATCAAAGCAGATAGTTCGCAAAAATCTGCGAACCATGGAATCAAAGTCTTGTGAAGAAGCCAATACATGTTCCATCGGGGGGAAAGTATCATCATGTGGATGATCCCCTAAACTCTCTCATAGCTTCATCCTCTAGACGAGACAAATGATCAGACAACTTGATTTTCAGTCCCTTTTATATACAGCACTCAAAATCAACTTTCTGCAGCAGTAAACCAGCGAATCACCTTGGTTCGCATCCTTTTTGCCATCAAATATCTCCAAATGACTGAATGGTCAGTATGAAAGATAACTCTAGTACCTCGCAAATGGAGCAAAATTTCTCAGAACAAGCAAACACTACGCAAAGGGTTCTTGCGCAGTCACTGTGTAGTTCTTCTGAGCTTCATTAGGGCTTTACTGAATAGTAAATGGGGTGAAGGATTTTGTTTTCCTCTGTCCAGTAATACACCAAGAGCTACCCCACTAGCATCGCACATTCCTCAAATGGACTGCTCCAATATTGGGGAATATGATAGGCGCAGACACCAATTTTTTTAGTTCACCCGAATGCCTAAGACAAGATTCATCCAAACAAAATTACAATCTTTCTCAGCCGTTGCACAATGGGTGGGCAATCTTTGAAAAAGTCTTGATGAATCTTCGGTAAAAACCTTGGCATGCCCAAGAAGAGTCTCCCACCTTCACAGAGATTGGTGGGGGCAGTCTCTTAATTACCTCAACTTTAGCTCGATCAACCTCTATGCCCTTTTCTTTAAATGCGATGACCCAAACACAAACCCTTTTTACCAGAAAAGGACACTTTTCCCAGTTTAGTACCAAATTTCAGTCTTCACATCTCTAAGAACATCAGATTAAAGTTTAAGCACGCTTCCGAATGAATCACCAACCACAGAAAAATCATCCCTAAAAAACTCTTAGTATCTCCAACCTGTAAGAAATATTGACATCATACATCTCTGAAAGGTTGCGGGTGCATTGCACAACCCAAAATGGCATTCTTCATGAACGCAAAAGTCCCAATGGACAGTGAAAGTGGTTTTCTCTTGATCTTATGGTGCAATAGAAATCTGATTATAACCTGAATCACCATCAAGAAAAACAATACCACCCTTCCGGCAAGTTCTATCCAAACATCTGGATCCATGAAGGGCATGGGAAAATCCGTCTTTTTAGTCCATGAGTTCAGTTTCGATAATCCATACACACCATCCATCCAGTAACTGCGTCTCATTTGGAAAAGTTATTCCTTTCGTTGGGACCACAGTCATTTCCCCCTTTATTAGTACAACACTGAACCGGGCATACAACTACTATCGGCGATTGGATAGATACTCCCGCATCCAACCACTTGATAATTCCTTCCTTCACAACTCTTGCATAGGAAGATAAAGCATCTCTGGTGGTCAATACTGGCTTATGAATCAGGCATGAGTGATTTTATGAGAGCAAATACAAGGAGGACCCAATAATGTCCGCAATGGTCCACCCAATGGCTCTTTGAAACCTTTTAGTACATCACCAAAACTCTGAACCTGTTTTTCACCAAGTCTGATGCAATGATTTACCGGTAAAGTGTCCCCATTTCCTAAGAATTCATACCTAAGATGAGATGGGAGGCGCTTTTAATTAAACTTTTGGAGCACTTCCTCTATAGATGGTTCGTGGATTGTGGGGGGGGGGGAGGGGTGGGGCTCGCGATTCTTCATATCGAGCTCAAATTCTTCGGTTTAAACCGAACATCACCGTCGGGTCAAGAGCGCCGACTAATGAATCATACTATCAATGAAATGCTATCAAAGTTCATTATCACTGCCGCTAATGCTTCGACACCTAGACGGTCTTTATTTGTGTCTCAAATGTCTCACCCATGTTGTAGGATATAGCAGATGCGATTGGAGCTCACCACTCTGCCCTTGGGATTGGAACTACAAACATTAAAGGTCACTTCCTCATTGTTCAATCAGAAATTTCATTTGCCCTTTTCCATGTTAATAAGGCTCTTCCCGTAGCCAAGGAATGGCCCTCCCAAGAATAAGGGGCACTTCAAATAGACTCCGCAATCAAGAATAACAAAATATCTGGGAATATGATGACTCACTTTTACTAAGCAAAAAAACATCGTGGAGTATCCCTATAGGTCGTTTACCGTTCGATCAGCCATCAGTAGCGCATAGCAGTGGGCTTTGGGTCACCCAAACCCACTTCTTGTAAATCGAGAGGGGCATGAGATTTATGCGTGCCCCCAAACACATAGTGCTTTCGCAAAATGTAATAGACGATTGTAGCAAGGAAGAGTAAAACGCACCTGGGTCTTCTTTTCTTTGGACCAAGAGATCCTGTAGCAATAGCACTACAATGCTGCATTAATCATCATCCTCAAAAAGTGACCGATCTTTTCTTTGTAACCAGATCTTTCATAAATTTGGCGTAACAGGGCATTTGTTCTAAAGCTTCTACCAAAAGGGACATGATAGAACGTTGCCTCAAACATTTTATAAAACGCCGATATTTACCATCTCGGGTCTTTTTAACTTATCCTATAAGGAAATGGGGGTGGTGGCCTAGGCATAGGAGTTACCGTTTAGGCACTTCAGCATCTTTTGACAGTGTTGTATCCCCTAATCAGCCATCAACTTCTACCACTTAGCAGATTTGTTGTCACTTATTTCAGCGATGGCATAGGGGATCAATGGTTTGCTTACCCCGCGAGTAGTAATTGCCATACAATGTTCCCTCATTGTTAGGATTTTGGGACAGTGTGCTAGGGAAGAGTGCCGGTTGCCGTGTGTCACCGTTGCAGATAATTGGAGCCAATTGTAACTCAAGTTGCGTAATTGATATTGCATGGGTATCAAACTTTTGCCCAATACCCGCTAAATCATTTCTCAACTCTTATTGATCATCACTAGCATCGAACCTCCTATCATTTTATGCAAACATATCCTCAACTCGTGACATACTACCTCACATCCCTAGGGAGTAACTTCCCGATGTTGAGAGGAAACATAGGGTCCATTCCGGTCGTTTCTATTACATAGTTACCCCGGTTGAATGTTGGCGCGATGAAGTTTCCATCTATGCATAATGACCCTACGATTGTAGTTACCATAGTCCGACTTGGTTCCCTGACCATTGGCGCCAATTATCCTGATTTGAGGCCCGCCAGCCCACCCGCCCATTGGGCGCTTGGTCGGAAACCCCCCCATCTGTTATTACTGCATAGGAATCCTCCTGATAATAACAACTCATCAATTGGAGGGGGTGGTTTAGCAAGTAGTTACTGACATAACATTTCTGACCACCCAGTGGACAGGTGTAGTACCAACCCAAGCTCAGTTCTCATTTGAGCCATTTCTTCCGAATATCATTGTGGATGGGTTGTGAGTGGATTGCACTGACAAAAGGGTTTCTCCTGTCATCGACTTTCTAGTATTCCAAGCTTTGTATTTCGGGAGATTTTTTCCAATTTTTCAGCGATCTCTGCATAAGCATTCTCCATACGATCCACCTGCTATGGTGTCCAATCAGCTTGTGTTATTCATCTTGGACCCTATAGAAATATTCTTCAGAGACTCATCATTATTACGGTGATTTGGAAAACTTCTCAAGAATGAGGTGGTGATCTATCCCAAAGAACTACGAACTGGATATCCTGGTAGTGCCAAGTTATTCACCCTGTCTTTGTGGTTAGTTTCTTGGAGACCGGATAGTAAGGTGCTAAGAAGCACCTCAGTTGACTTCCAAGAAAAGATGGGAGTGTATGGGAGCTCATGAACCACATAGCAGCCTCTCCCGTCAGTGAGAGAGGAAACACTCTGAGCCATATCACATCTGATCCAAGTCAGGCTCCACACAGACAAATTTTGCCACACTGCCCTTACCTTAGCTATCATGGGCATGTGGATCCCGACTCAGAAGGTAAGCCCTGAAAAACAAAACTTGGCAGTCGAGCATTTGCATAGACTACTAGTTACCACAAAAAGTGTGGCCTGTGGTAGAGGAGGCAAAAATAGTGGCCCACCGAATCGTCTATTTTTATCATAGCCCTATGTAGTATGCTTGGGGCCGGGAGCGGGATTCTGTCCCTTCTGTGATGTTAAAACGAGCGTAGGGTAAAAGATGACAAAGGAGAATAAAAAGGAGATGGGATGTTCCTGGTGTGGAGAGTAAGCATGATTGGGGTTAACAAAGCCAAATTACGATTCATGTTTCGCAGTGTACGCTCTAACTCGTGATCGTAGGGGAACAATGGGGGGGGGGGGGTTTTGGCTTCTCTTCTCTCCGTGTATTGGCATACAAGGAGGATCGTTTGAAAGAAATCAAAAACAATAAAACAAAGTAAATCTAAGAAAACTATCAATAAACTATGTAATAAGTTAAAATATCTAAAAGCTAATTTCCCCGGCAGCGGCGCCAAAAGTTGATAAGCTCAAACTTACTTTCAAATGAGAAGTAAAGCGGTCGCGTCAATTAATAACCCAACTAGTGAGGTTGGGATCGTTCACACGAGAAAATAGTCTAGACTAACGTAACTGTTAGTACTATTGTTCGGTTGATAACTTCCTAGAAAGTAAAAAAACATAAAAATGTAAACAGGGGGGTTTGATCTCCTAATAAGTAAAAGAACTAAAAAGAACTAACGAAAGTGAAAAGACACGTACAGTTTTAGAGTTTGGTTAATCAATTATCAAAGTAACTAGCGGTTTAAGTGTTACCCCACAGGTTCATAACTGAAAATCTAACTATAACAATTATTTCAAGGACTTTGCATGCAAAGGGATAAGTTATGTATTTCTAAATTCCTTGGTAACGGCATCTAGAAAATCTCACATCCGCACCGTGGTTCCGGGACGTGTGTTGCTTCCTAAAACCACCCCCCCCACATTATAGTTACCCCATATTAAGCATAGATATTAGATATTGACTAAGTTACTACCTTACCAATCAATATAGGCCTATTAGATAGTATACACCTAAATCTATGTTAATAATTCTTTTCCTATTATCTACATCCTTGGTCCGGGCAAGAGCATTATAGGCGAGTCTAACGTTGATCATCCGTTAAAAAGTACTTCTAAGCGGAAAGAATATTAATACATGCAAAGACACTATTCTAGAATTGTTATTGAGCTAGGGTTTATCTCATTATTGCTATGGTCCACAACCAGTTATGGAGTTTAGTTACTCACATCGCCATAAACACCAATATGCAAATATATTAAATAAGAATTCATGTTTTACTTCAATGAGAAAGAGTAAAGTCCAAAGATTGCTGGATTAATCACCCAACAGCTACTGTTTAAGAATATCCAAAGGATCAAACCACGAATCAAAATTTCTAAAATAATATGAGTTTCTAATATTGTAGCGTCTGATTATCAGGTGTCTAACTCAAAAAACGAGGTTTTTCGAACTATATAAAAAAATACAAAAACCTAATTAAAACAAGAATTTAATTAAGGGAAATCTGCCAAACGCGGTGGGTCGACGGACACGTGACAGGATCGTAGTTGCGTCTGACGGACCCGTCGGGGACTCGTCGCCATAATTGGTGCATTTTCTATGCGGCTCTATTCGTTCCCCCTCAACGGTAAGTGTGAAGACTGTCATAGGCACAACGGTCCGTCGAGGGTATCTCGGTTCAAAAGACTTCAACTATGGAATTTGGTACCTGGGATCACTATCTGGATCTTCACGACATACCTGAAGGACGGAAAGTCATGGCCATGACGGACCGTCACAAGCTCGTATCCCACACTTTGTCAGACTTCACCATCTTCTTAAGCAGCTTCTCTCTCCACAATTTCTGCAATTGGCTCTGACAGAATTTCCTGCAAAACAAAGAGAAATTGTATAAAAATAGCATAAAAGAGCTTTTGGACACACTAAACTTGAGTTAAAAGTATTAATTATACCGTGAAGCCACGGTATATCACCTGTCCAAAGGCTAAGAGGGCATGACACGTTTGACATCATCCCACCATGTGTTCTATCCAAGTTCTATGTGGGTATGACACCCCCGACATCGTCAATTCATGTGTGTTTTCAAAAGGAGATGATGGCCTCCAACGCACGACATCGTCTATATGTGTGTGCAGTCTAAGGGTGATGATCGCATGCCATGAACGAAGTCGTCAAACAGTGTGTGCTATCCAAGGGATATGATGGCCAGGCCACCTCGACTCATGACTGTGTGGTTGCCAACCAAGGGTTTTGATGGCATGCATTCCTGACGTCGTACGACCATGTGTGTTGTCCACGGGGACATACTGCATTCCCGGCAAACATCGTCCGAATGTGTGGTTCTGTCCAAGGGCCTATAATGATTGACACGCAAGCTGGAGTCTTACCAGTGTGTTGTTAAAGTGTTTGATGGTATGCAACAACCTAGTCGTTTGACCGTGTGTGCAATCAATGGAGATAAGCACATACCACGCCCTCAGTTTACATCTGGACATTGTGTGACTACATGGAAATGATGGCTTGCCAAGACGAAGTCGTTTATTATGTTGGTGTCAAGGTTTGATGATGCATGTTATCCATACGTCTGCCAACCAATATGTGTTGTCCAAGGCCTTTGATGGTATGCCATGTTGCGACGTCTCCGGATCGTGTGTGCTGTCCAGGCTATGATGCCATGCACGCCCAAAGTCGTTTGACAGTTAGTGCTATCCAATGCTTTGATCCATGCCATGCTGAAGTCATCCAACGGTGTGTGGCTTACACAGGTCATTATTGCATGCAACTCCTGACGTTATCCGATAGTGTTTGGTGTACAAGGGAAATGATGCTTGCAACGCCCGACATTGTCCATCCGTGTGTGCTTTCCAAGGGATTTGATGGAATGCCACGCCAGACGTCGTCTGATCATGTTTGATGTTCAAGGGCTATGAGGGCATGACACTCTTGACGTAGTCCCACCATGTGTGTTGTCCAAGTGCAATGTGGGCACGACACGCACGACGTCGTCCCATCAAGTATGTTGTCAAAGGGAGATGATGGCAT
Organism: Solanum habrochaites; assembly: GCA_027704765.1. Taxonomy (NCBI): domain Eukaryota; kingdom Viridiplantae; phylum Streptophyta; class Magnoliopsida; order Solanales; family Solanaceae; genus Solanum; species Solanum habrochaites. Next base: position 65,980 of record JAKWJA010001708.1, on the reverse strand, counting down.
CCCATGCCCGACATCATCTGTTCGTATGTACAATCCAAGAGAGATGATGGCATGACATGCCTGACGTCGTCCGACTGTGTGTTCTCTCCAAGGGATATGAATGTTATGATACACCCGACGTCATCCGACTGTGTGTGATGTCCAAGGTTTTTGATGGCATGCAATGCTTGAAGTTGTCCGACCATGTGTGCTGTCCAATGACCAAATTGGCATTGACCAAGTTCCACGCCGCTGTACAGGTGTGCTGTCGTCCAAGGCTATGATGCCATGCCACGCCGCCTCGTTTAATCGTGTGTGCTTGCCAAGAGATTTGAGGCTAGCCACGCGAGTCATTTGATTGGTGGGTTTTGTGCAGTTCAAAGGATACGCGAGCATGCCACGCAGAACGCCAACCGTGTGTGGTGACCTAGGGCAATGTTGACACGCCATGCATGACATGTCTGATTCATGTGTGTAGTCCAACGGAGATGACGGCATGGCATGCCACGACTTCGTATAACCGCGTGTGTTGTCAAAGGGCCATAATGGCTTGCCAATCCCAAGTAGTCAGACCATCTGTGGTGTCCAAGGCTATGATTACCATTCACACGACCGATCATGTGTGAGTCCAAGGGCTTTGATAGCATGCCATGCCTAACGTCGTCCGATCGTGTGTGCTATCCAATTGCTACGCAGGCATACCACGCCTAACGTCGTCCAACCGTGTGTGTTGTCCAATGGATATGATGACATGCCAGGCCCGATGTTGTTTCACCGTTTGTGTTCTCCATGGGTTATGTTGGCATGCCACGCCCAATGTCATTCAATCGTGTGTGCTATCAAAGGTCTATGAGGCCATGCAACTCCCGACATTGTCTTATCATGTGTTCTTTTCAAGGGCTTTGATGGCATGCCACACCCTATATCGTCCGAACGTGTGTGTAATCGAAGGGAGAGAATGGCATGCCACGCCCGACATCATTCGACAATGTTTGTTATACAAGGAAACAATGGCTTGCCTTGCCCGACGTCGTCTGACTGTATGTGTTGTCCAAGTGCTATTATTCCATGCCACGCCAAATGTCTTTCGATAATGTGAGTTGTCCAATTGCTTTGATGGCATGCCATGTCTGACGTCGTCCCATCGTCTGTGTTGTCCAAGGTCTATGATGCCATGCGAAGACCAACGTCGTTTGACCGTTAGTGTTTTCCAAGGTCTTTCATGGAATTCCATGCCCGACATCGTCCGACCGTGTGTTCTCTCAAAGGACTAAGCGGGCACGACACGCCCGACCTCTTTCCACCGTGTTAGTTGTCCAAAGACTACGTGGGCATGCCATGCCTAATGTCATCCAACTGTGTGTGTTGTCCCAAGGACATGATTGCATGCCACGCCCGACGTCATCCCATAGTTTTTGTTTTTACTAGGGCAATGAGGCTTGTCGTGCCCGACGTCGTCCAATCAAGTGTCCTATCCAAGGTCCTTGATGGCATGCCATGCCTGTCGTCGTCTGACAGTGTGTGCAGTCCAAGGGCTATGAGGGCATGACACGCCTGACATCATCCCACCATGTGTGTTGTCCAAGTGCTATGTGGGTATGACATGCCTGACGTCGTCCCATCATGTGTGTTGTCAAAGGGAGATGATGGCATCCCACGTGCGACATCGTGCGTCCGTGTGTATAGTCCAAGGGTAATGATAGGATGCCATGCCTGATGTTGTCCAACTCTGTCTGCTCTCCAAGGGATATGATTCCATGCCAAGTCAGAAGTCATCCGACTTTGTGTGTTGTCCAAGGGTTTTGATGGCATGTATTGCTTGACGTCATCCAACCATGTATGATGTCGAAGGGTCATAATGGCATGCCACGCCCCATATCGTCTGATCGTGTGTTTTGTCCAAGGACTATGAGGCAATGACACGCCCAACATCATCCGATCGTGTGTACTGTCCAAGGTCTTTGATGGCATGCCACGCCTGACGTTGTTTGAACATGTGTTGCAGTCCAAAGGCTACTATGCGGGAATGCCACGACCACATCGACAAAGGGTGTGTTGTCTAAGGGATATTTGACAGTGCCATGCCTCTGACATCGTCAGATTGTAGTGTAGCCAACGGAGATAGATTATGGCATCAACGCCCGACATCGTCTGACCGTGTATGATCTCAATGGGCCATAATGGCATGCCACGCCCAACGTCGTTCGACCGTGTGTGCTGTCCAAGGGGTATGATAACATTCCACGCCCGATCGTGTGTGCTTTCCAAGTGCTATGATACCATTCCACGCCGAATCGTGTGTGTTACCCAAGGGCTTTGATGGCATGCCACGCCTGACAACGTCGAACTGTGTGATCTATCCAAGTGCTACGCAGGCATGCCATGCCTAACGTCATCCAACCGTGTGTGCTGTCCAAGGTCTATGATGACATGCCACTCCCGACGTCATTTGACCATTTTTTGTTCTACATGGGATACGTAAGCATGCCACGCCCGACCGATAGTGATGTCCAAGGGCAATGATAGAATGCCACACCTGACGTCTTCCGACCATGTGTGTTGTCAAAGGTCCATAATGGCATGCCATGCTCGACGTCACTAGACTGTGTGTGTTGTCCATGGTCTATGATGGCATTCCACGCCCGACGTCGTCCATCCATGTGTTCTTTCCAATGACTTTGATGGCATGACATGCCCAACATTGTCTAAACGTGTGTGCTGTCCAAGGGTAACGCGGCCATACAATGCCCGACGTTTTCCAACCGTGTGTGTTGTACAAGGACTATGATGACATGCCATGCCCGACGTCGTCTGACTGTGTGTGCTGTCTAAGGGCTAAGTGGGAATGCCACACTAGATTGTCCAAGGTAGATGATGGCATGCCACACCCAACGTCGTTCGATAGTGTTTGTTGTCCAAGGGTTATGATGCCATGCCACGTCCGACATCGTTCGACAGTGTGTGCTTTCCAAGGGATTTGATGGCATGCCACAGTGATCGTCGTCCGACAGGTGTGCGTCAGAGAAAAAGCACTCATAAAATTCTGGCATTGTCCAAACCGTTGGTTTGTGTGCCATGTCCTGGCGCTATAATTATATTCCATGCCAAATATCCTCCGACCCTGTGTGCTGTCCAAAGTCTACGCGAGCATGCCCTGTTTGACATCGTCCAACCCTTTGTTCTATCTAAAGGCCATGATGTCATGCCACTCCAGATGTCATCTGACTATGTATGATATCCAAGGGCCATAATTGTATGCGCCTCTCAAAACCATCAAAACGTGTGTCCTGTTCAAAGAACAAGATGGCACGCGACGCCCCACGTCTTCTGTCTGTGTGTCAAGGTCAAGGGAGATGATGTCATACAATTCTTGAAGTCATCCGATCATGTGTTTAGTGCAAGAGCAATCATGTCATACCACACTTGAGGACGTCCGACTGTATATGTTGTCCAAAAGCCATGATGGCATGCCACGCCCGAATTTGTGCGACTGTGTGTGCTATCAAAGGGAGATGATGCCATGCCACACCCAACTTTATCCGTCCATGTGTGCTGCCTAAGGGATATACGGGCATGCGACGCCCAATGTCATCCAACCGTCTATTCTATCCAAGGGCTATAATGACATGCCGCACTCGAAGTCGTTTGATCGTGTGTGTTGGAAAGGGCTATGCGGGCATCCAATGCCCGACCATGTGTGCTATCCAAGGGCGATGATTGCATGTTAAGCCCGACGTTGTCCAACTGTGTGTGTTGTCAAAAGTCCATAATGGCATGCCACGCTCGACATTGTCCGACCGTGTGTTCTTTCCATGGAAAATAATGTCATGCCTTACCTACATTGTCGTCCGGTGTGCAATCCAAGGGAGATGATGGCATGACACATACGACGTCCTTTGACAGGGTGTGCTGTATAAGGGAAATGATGGCTTGCCAAACAGGATGTCGTCTAGTCGTGTATGCTATATATAGGCTCTGATGCCACGTCTTGCCCAATGTCTTCCGACCGTGTGTGCTGTCCAAGGGAATTGATGGCATGCCACGCTCCATGTCATCCGATAGTGTGTGAAGGTTAAGGGTTACGATGCCATGCCACGCCTGACGTTGTCCGACCGTGTGTTCTGTACAAAAGATTTAATTGCGTGCCATGCCCGATGTCCTTCGACTATGGGTGTTTTCAAAGGGCTACGCGGGGCATGACACGCCCGAGTAATGCCACCAACTTTGTGTGTCTCGAAGATCTACATGGGAAATTCTACGCCCGATGTCATCCTCACGCGTGTGCTTTTTGGTTCCACGGGAGGATGATGTTATGCCACGCACGACATTGCCGTCCACTGATATAGTCCGAGGGGCTATGAGGGCATGCCATAATCGACGTCGTCGACTGAGGGTGTTGTCCAAGGGCTACTGTCCTGCCACACACGACGTTGTCCGACGTGTGTGTGTCCCCCATGGGCTATTATTACATGCCGTGCGGACTTGTCAGACTAGTGGCAGTCGAATGGAGATTTGATGGCATGCCACTATCGACCGTCATCGACCGGTCTGCTGTGGGTAAGGGCTATGACACCATGCACGCCCGACATGTTTGCCTAGTGGTATCAAGGGCTTTGATGGCATGCCACGCCCGACATTGTCCGACTGTGTGTGCTCTCCAAGGACTACGCATTCATGACACGCTTGACATCGTCCCACCGTATGTGTCATCCAAAGGATACGTGGGCATGCCTCGCCTGACATCATCCCACCATGTGTGCTGTCCAAGTGCTATGTGGGCATTACATGCCCGACGTCGTCCCATTATGTGTGTTGTTAATAGGAGATGATGGCATCCCACGTGCAACATCGTCCGTCCATGTGTAAAGTCCAAGGGTAATAATGGCATGCCAATCCTGAAGTCGTCCAACTCTGTCTACTCTCCAAGGGATATGATGACATGCCAAGTTAGAAGTCATCCGACTCTGTTTGTTGTCCAAGGGTTTTGATGGCATGCATTGCCTGAAGTCATCAAACCATGTATGATGTCCAAGGGTCATAATGGCATGCCATGCCCCATGTCGTCCGATCATTTGTTCTGTCCAAGGTCTATGATGCCATGACACGCCCAAAATTGTTCGATCGTGTGTACTATCCAAGGGCTTTGATGGCATGCCACGCTTGACGTCGTCTGATCGTGTGTGCAGTCCAAAGGCTATGCGGGCATGCCACGCCTGACATCATCAAAATTTGTGTGTTGTCCAAGGGATATGATGACATGCTATGCCTGAAATCATAAGATTGTCTGTGTAGTCCAACAGATATTATGGCATTCCACGCTCGACGTCCTCTGTCCGAGTTTGTTCTCAAAGGGCCATAATGGCATGACAAGCCCAATGTCGGTTCGACAGTGTGTGTGGCCAAGGGGACGATAACATTCCACGCACGACGTGTTATCTTTCAAAGCGCTATTGATTACAATTCCACGCCCAATTGTGTTGTGTGTCCAAGGGCTTTATGGATGCACGGCCTGAAAACATCCCACCGTGTGTTTTCTTCAAAGTGCTACGCAGAGGGCTGGACCAATACTTGACATCATCGAACCGTGTGTGCTGTCCAAGGGCTATGATGACAGCCACGCCACGTGTCATTGGACCTTTTTTTGTTCTGCATGGGATTACGTTGGCCATTGCACACTCCGATCGGGTAGGATTGTCCAAGGGCATGATAGAAGGCCACACCCGACTCGTACCGACCGGGTGTGTTGTCAAAGGTTCAATATGGCATGCCATGCTCGATGTAGTCCCGACTGTGTGTGCTGATGTGCCTATAGGTTAGATGGCATTCCACGCCCGATGTTGTCCATCAGTTTGTTCTTTACAAGGACTTCGATGGCATGTCATTCCCAACATTGTCTAAACGTGTGTGTTGTCAAAGGGTTACGCGGGCATGCAACGCGCGACGTTGTCCGACCGTGTGTGTTGTACAAGAACTATGATACCATTCAACGCCCGATCGTGTGTGATGTCCAAGGGCTTTGATGGCATGCCGTACCTGACGTCGTTCGATCGTGTGTGCTATCTAATTACTACGCAGGCATACCACGCCTAACGTCGTCCAACCGTGTGTGTTGTCCAATGGATATGATTACATTCCAGGCCCGATGTTGTTTCACCATTTCTGTTCTCCATGGGTTACGTTGGCATGCCACGCCCAATGTCATTCAACCGTGTGTGCTATCAAAGGGCTATGATGCCATGCAACTCCCGACATTGTCTTACCATGTGTTCTTTTCAAGGGCTTTGATGGCATGCCACACCCTATGTCGTCCGACCGTGTGTGCAATCGAACGGAGATAATGGCATGCCACACCCGACATCATTCCACATTGTTTGTTGTACAAAGAAACAATGGCTTGGCTTGCCCGACGTCGTCCGACTGTGTGTTGTCCAAGTGCCATGATGCCATGCCACGCAAAACGTCTTTCGATAATATGAGTTGTCCAATTGCTTTGATGGCATGCCATGTCCGACGTCGTCCCATCGTATGTGCTGTCCAAGGGATATGATGCCATGTGAAGACCAACGTCGTTTGACCGTTAGTGTTGTCAAAGTTCTTTGATGGAATGCCATGCCCGATATCATCCCATCGTGTGTTCTCTCAAAGGACTAAGCGAGCACGACATGCCCGACCTCTTTCCACCGTGTGTGTTGTCCAAAGACTACGTGGGCATGCCACGCCTAACGTCATCCAACTGTATGTGTTTTCCCAAGGACATGATTGCATGCCACGCCCGATGTCATCCTATAGTTTTTGTGTGTACAAGGGCAATGAGGCTTGTCGTGCCCGACGTCGTCCAATCATGTGTGCTATCAGGTCCTTGATGGCATACCACGCCTGTCTTTGTCTGACAATGGGTGCAGTCCAAGGGCTATAAGGGCATGACAAGCATGACCTCATACCACCAGGTGTGCGTCCAAAGTGCATGGGGGTACGTATATACTATGAAATGCCCGACGTCGTCCCATCATGTGTGTTGTTAAAGGGAGATGATGGCATCCCACGCGCAAAATCGTCCGTCCATGTGTAAAGTCCAAGGGTAATGATGGCATGCCATGCCTGAAGTCGTCCAACTCTGTCTGCTCTCCAAGGGATATAATGTCATGCCATGTCAGAAGTCATCCGACTATGTGTGCTGTCCAAGGGTTTTGATGGCATGCATTGCTTCACGTCATCCAACCATGTATGATGTCCAAGGGTCATAATGGCATGCCACGCCCCATGTCGTTCGATCATTTGTTCTGTCCAAGGTCTGTGATGCCATGACACGCCCAACATCGTTCGATCGTGTGTACTATCCAAGGGCCTCTATGGCATGCCACGCCTGACGTCGTCTGATCGTGTGTGCAGTCCAAAGGCTATGCGGGCATGCCACGCCCGACATCGTCCAAATGTGTTTGTTGTCCAAGGGATATGATGACATGCCATGCCTGACATCGTCAGATCGTCTCTGTAGTCCAACAGAGATTATGGCATTCCACGCTCGACATCGTCTGACCGTGTATGTTCTCAAAGGGCCATAATGGCATGCCACGCCCAATGTCGTTCGATCGTGTGTGCTGTCCAAGGGGTATGATAACATTCCCCGCCCGATCCTGTTATCTTTCCAAGCGCTATGATACCATTCCACGCCCAATCGTGTGTGATGTCCAAGGGCTTTGATGGAATGCCACGCCTTACAACATCCAACCGTGTGTTCTATCAAAGTGCTACGCAGGCATGCCATACCTGACGTCGTCGAACCGTGTGTGCTGTCCAAGGGCTATGATGACATGCCACGCCCGATGTCATTGGACCATTTTTTGTTCTGCATGGGATACGTTGGCATGCCACGCCCGACCGATAGAGCTGTCCAAGGGCAATGATAGAATGCCACACCCGACGTCGTCCGACCGTGTGTGTTGTCAAAGGTCAATAATGGCATGCCATGCTCGACGTCGTCCGACTGTGTGTGCTGTCCATGGTCTATGATGGCATTCCACGCCCGACGTCGTCCATCCGTTTGTTCTTTCCAAGGACTTTGATGGCATGTCATTCCCAACATTGTCTAAATGTGTGTGTTGTCAAAGGGTTACGCGGGCATGCAACGCGCGACGTTGTCCAACCGTGTGTGTTGTACAAGGACTATGATGACATGCCATGACCAACGTCGTCTGACTGTGTGTGCTGTCCAAGGGCTAAGTGGGACTGCCACACTAGGTTGTCTGTGTAGTCCAAGGTAGATGATGGCATGCCACACCCATTGTCGTTCGATAGTGTTTGTTGTCCAAGGGTTATGATACCATTCCACGTCTGACATCGTTCGACAGTATGTGTTTTCGAAGGGATTTGATGTCATGCCACACCTGATGTCATCCGACTGTGTGTGCTGTCAAAGAGCAAAGCACTCATAAAAGGGCATGACACGCCTGACATAGTCCCACTATGTGTGCTGTCCAAGTTCTACCTGGGATTGACACGCCCGATGTCGTCCCATAATCTGTGTTTTCAAAGGGAGATGATGACATCCCAAATCCGACGTCATCCGACTGTGTGTGCTTTCCAAATATTTTGATGCAATGCATTGCCTGACGTCGTCAGACTGTGTGTCATGTCCAAGGGCCATAATGTCATGCCTCGCCCCACGTCGTCCGACCGTGTGTTTTGACCAACGTCTATGATGCCATGCCACGCCCGACATCGTCCTATCGTGTATACTATCCAAGGGCTTTGATTGTATGCAACGCGTGACGTTGTCCGATCGTGTATGTAGTCCAAAGGCTACGTGGGCATGCAATGCTTGACATCGCCTGACAGTGTGTATTTTCCAAGGGCTATGATGACATGCCAAGCCCGTCATTGTCAGACCGCGCGTGTAGTCGAAAAGAGATGATGGCATGCCATGCCCGATGTTGTCTTACCATGTGTGTTGTCAAAGGGCCATAATGGCATGCCACGCCCGACGTCGTCCGACCGTGTGTGCTGTCCAAGGGCTATGATACCATTCTACACACGATTGTGTGTGATGTCCAAGCGATATGATACAATTCCAAGCCCGATCGTGTGTGCTATCCAAGGGCTTTGATGGCATGTGTCGCCTGACGTCGTCCGACCGTGTGTGCTATACAAGTGCTACACAGGCATGCCACGCCCAATGTAGTCCAACCGTGTGTGTTGTCCAAGGGCTACGATGACATGCCACGCCCGACGTCATCTGATCGTGTGAGATGTCCAAGGGCTACGAGGGCATGATACGCATGATGTCAACTCACCGTGTGTACTGTCAAAGTGTTACATAAGCATGACACACCCGACGTCGTCCCATCATGTGTGTTGTCAAAGGGAGATAATTGCATCCCACGCCCGACATCGTCCATCCGTGTGTTAAGTCCAAGGGAGATATTGTCATGCCATGCCCGACGTCGTACGACTGTAGGTGATCTCTAAGGGATACGATGCCATGCTACGCCTTACATCATCCGACTTTGTTTGCAGTCCAAGGATTTTGATGGCATGCATTGCCTATAATGCTATGCCACGTCCGACATCGTCTGATCGTGTGTGCTGTCCAACAGATTTGATGGCATGCCACGCCTAATGTTGTTTGATCGTGTGTGCAGTCCCAAGGCTACACGGGCATGCCATGCCCGACATCGTCCAACCGTGTGTGCTGACCGAGAGCTATGATGACATGCCATGCCCAACATCATCAGACCGTGTGTGTAGTCAAATGGAGATGATGTCATGCCACGACCGACGTCGTTTGAACGCGTGTATAGTCAAATGGAGATGATGGAATGCCACTCCTAACGTCGTCCGTCCATCTGTGCTGTCAAAGGGCTATGATACCATTCCACGCTCGATCATTTGTGTTGTCCTAGCACTATGATACCATTGCACGCTCGATCGTGTGTGTTGTCAAAGGGATTTGATGGCATATCATGCCTTATGTCGTCCGGTCGTGTGTGCTATCCAAGTGCTACGCAAGCATGCCTCTCCCGGCGTCGTCCAATCGTGTGTGCTATCCAAGGGCTATGATGACATGCCACGCCCAATGTTGTTTGACAGTTTGGGTCCTCCATGGACTACGCTGGCATGCCACGCCCAATGTCGTTTGACCGTGTGTGTTGTCCAAGGGCTATGATGCCATTCCACTCCCGACGTTGTCTTACCTTGTGTGTTGTTCAAGATCTTTGATTGGATGCCACAACCTATGTCATCCTACCGTGTGTGGAATCAAAGGGAGATAATGGCACGCCACACCCGACATCATCCGATAGTGTGAGATGTATAAGGAAACGATGGCTTGCCACGCCCGACAAAATTCGTTTGTGTGTGATGTCTAAGGGCTATGATGTCATGCCACGCCAGACGTCTTCTGACAGTGTGTGTTGTCCAAGCGCTATGATAAAATTCCACGCCCGATCGTGTGTGCTTTGCAAGGGCTTTGATGGCATGTGTCGCCTGACGTCGTCCGACCATGTGTGCTATACAAGTGCTACGGAGGCATGCCACGCCCAAAGTAGTCCAACCGTGTGTGTTGTCCAAGGGCTATGATGACATGCCACGCTCAACGTCGTCTGATCGTGTGAGATGTTCAAGCGCTACGAGGGAATGACACGCATGATGTCGTCTCATTGTGTGTGCTGTCAAAGTGTTACATAAGCATGACACACCCGACGTCGTCCCATCATGTGTGTTGTCAAAAGGAAGGATTATTGCATCCCATGCCCGACATCGTCCATCCGTGTGTTAAGTCCAAGGGAGATGTTGGCATGCCATGCCCGACGTCGTACGACTGTAGGTGATCTCTAAGGAATAAGATGCCATGCTACGCCTAACATCATCCGACTTTGTCTGCAGTCCAAGGATTTTGATGGCATGTAATGCCTGATGTCGTCTGACCGTGTGTACTGACCAAGGGCCATAATGGCATGCCACGCCCCACATCGTCTGTCTGTGTGTTTTTTCCAAGGGCTATGATGCCATGCCACGTCCGACATCGTCTGATCGTGTGTGCTGTCCAACGGATTTGATGGCATGCCACGCCTAATGTTGTCCGATCGTGTGTGCATTTCCAAGGCTACCCGGGCATGCCATGCCCGACATTGTCAAACCGTGTGTGCTGACCTAGAGCTAAGATGACGTGCCATGCCCGACATCGTCAGACCGTGTGTGTAGTCAAATAGAGATGATGGCATGCCACGACCAACGTCATCTGAACGCGTGTGTTGTCAAAGGTCTATAAAGGCATGCCACTCCTGACGTCGTCCGACCATTAGTGCTGTCAAAGGGCTATGATACCATTCCACGCTCGATCGTTTGTGCTGTCCTAGAACTATGATACCATTGCACGCTCGATCGTGTGTGTTGTCCAAGGGCTTTGATAGCATACCATGCCTTACGACGTCCGGTCGTGTGTGCTATCCAAGTGCTACACAGTCATGCCTCGCCCGACTTCGTCAAATCGTGTGTGCTATCCAAGGGCTATGATGACATGCCACGCCCAATGTTGTTTGACATTTTGGGTCCTCCATGGACTACGCTGGCATGCCACGCCAAATGTCGTTCGACCGTGTGTGTTGTCCAAGGGCTATGATGCCATTCCACTCCCGACGTTGTCTTACCTTGTTTAATGTACAAGGTCTTTGATTTGATGCCACACCCTATGTCATCCTCCCGTGTGTGCAATCCAAGGGAGATAATGGCATGCCACGCCCGACATCGTCCGATAGTGTGAGCTGTACAAATAAACGATGGCTTGCCACGCCTGACAGCATTCGTCTGTGTGTGTTGTCTAAAGGCTATAATGCCATGCCATTCCATACGTCTTCCGACAATGTGTGTTGTCGAAAGGCTTTGATGGCATGCCACATCCTATGACGTTTCACCATTAGTGTTGTCTAAGGGTTATGATGTCATGCCACGCCCGACTTTGTTTGACCATTTGTAGTGTCCAAGGTATTTGATGGCATTCCACGCCTGACATTTTCTGACCGTGTGTGCTTTCAAAGGACTATGTGGGCATGAAACGCCCGACGTCGTCCCACCAGATGTGTTGTCTACGTGGGCATGCCACGCATGACGTCATGCAACTGTCTGTGTTATCCCAGGGACATGATTGCATGCCATGCCCGACTTCATCTTTTAGTGTTTGGTATATAAGGGCAATGAGGCTTACAATGCCCGACGTCGTCTAACCGTGTATGCTATCCAAAGTCTTTTATGGAATGCCACGCCGACATTTTCTGAAAGTGTGTCTTGTTCAAGGGCTACGAGGGCATGACACGCCTGACATCATCCCACCATGTGTTCTATCAAAGTGCTACGTGGGTATGACACGCCTGACGTCGTCATTTGTTGTGTGTTTTCAAAGGGAGATGATGGCCTCCCACGCGCAACATCATTCGTCTGTGTGCAGTCCAAGGGTGATGATAGCATGCCATGACCAAAGTCGTCAAACAGTGTGTGCTATCCAAGGGATATGATGCTATGCCACGCTCGACTTCATCTAACTGTATGTGTTGCTCAAGGGTTTTGATGGCATGCATTTCCTGACATCGTCCGACCATGTGTATTGTCCAAGGGTCATAATGCATTCCACCACCCACATCGTCCGACTGTGTATTCTTTCCAAGGGCTATAATGGCATGCCACACCCGATGTCGTCTTAACATGTGTGTTGTTCAAGTGTTTTGATGGTATGTAACACCTTATGTCGTTTGACCGTGTGTGCAATCCATGGGAGAGAAGGGCATACCACGCCCGATGTCATCTGACACTGTCTGCTGTACATGGAAATGATGGCTTGCCAAGCCCGAAGTCGTCTAAATATGTGTGGTGTCAAAGGTTTATGATGTCATGCCATGCCAGACGTCTTCCCACAATATGTGTTGTCCAAGGCCTTTGATGGCATGCCATGTGCGCCATCTTCCGATCGTGTGTGCTGTCCAAGGGCTATGATGCCATGCCACGCCCGACGTCGTTTGATCGTTAGTGCTATCTTAAGGCTTTGATGGAATGTCATGCCTGAAGTCATCCAATTGTGTGTGCTATCCCAGGGACTTGATAGCATGCAACGCTTGACGTTATCCGATAGTGTTTTGTGTACAAGGGAAATGATTCTTGCAACGCCCGACAATGTCCAACCGTGTGCTGTCCAAGGGCATTGATGTCATGCCACGCCCGACGTTGTCTGATCATGTTTATGTCCAAGGGCTACGAGGGCATGACAATCTTGACGTAGTCCCGCCATGTGTGTTGTCCAAGTGCAACGTGGGCACGACACGCCCGACATCGTCCCATCAAGTGTGTTGTCAAAGGGAGATGATGGCATCCCACACCCGACATCATCCGTGTGTATGAAAAATGCAAGAGAGATGATGGCATGCCATGCCTGACATCGTCCAACTGTGTTTGCTCTCCAAGGGATATGAATGTCATGCTACACCCGACGTCATCCGACTGTGTGTGATGTCTAAGGTTTTTGATGGCATGCAATGCTTGACATCGTCCGACCATGTGTGTTGTCCAATGACCATAATGGCATGCCAAGTTCCACGCCGTCTGTCCATGTATTATGTCGTCCAAGGGCTATGATGCCATGCCACGCCCACCATCGTTTAATCGTGTGTGCTTTCCAAGAGATTTGATGGCATGCCACGCCTGACGTTATTTGATCGTGTGTGCAGTTCGAAGGATATGCGAGCATGCCACGCCCGACATCGTCCAACCGTGTGTGCTGACCTAGGGCTATGTTGACACGCCATGCATGACATTGTATGATCATGTGTGTAGTCCAACAGAGATGATGGCATGGCACGCCCGACTTCGTCTAACCGCGTGTGTTGTTAAAGGGCCATATTGGCATGCCACTCCCGACGTCGTCCGACCATCTGTGTTGTCCAAGGGCTATTATACCATTCAACGCCCGATCGTGTGTGATGTCCAAGGGATTTGATGGCATGCCATGCCTGACGTCGTCCGATCGTGTGTGCTATCCAATTGCTACGCAGGCATACCACGCCTAACTAAATTGTAATGCACAAAAGTGTATAAAGATCTAACTAAATTAATGTAAATAAGCTAACTACACCTAACTAGACCCATCATAAGACAAGAAGTTACACTCGTGCACAAGTTTAAATAAAAACCCTAATGGACCCCCATAAGCCCGACGAGTACACAAATAACTATAACTTAGGGAGAATAGAACTCGAGGCCAAAGGACACCAAACCAAAAAGTAGAATCTTACGGTACGCAGGTCGGGCCTTGAACCGGATGCACACCAAAATTACTAAAGTAGCCAATTATAAAATATAAATAACTAAGGCTGGACCTCTAACCGGATTCTCTACATACTTGAGACCGGACGTCTAATTGGATGCTATACATAAGTTTGTGTATGGTCGAGGCCGGACCATAAATTCCGATACCCGACAAAGATGTAGATATAGTTGCTGAAAAAGTCTTTATCTATCCATAATCATATATACCCGTGGAACACCATCCAGACTTAGCTAATCAATGTAGGTCCTTAAAGCCGAATCAAAACTCAACTTTGAATCACGTAGAAGAATTCATTGTTACTGAAGTAACTGGAGAAGTCGTAACATCAAATAAATAAGAGTAACTATCGCTGGAGCGTGCTCATCATCTAGCTAAATACCAACTATCAAACTCAAGTCTGCTACATAAGTCTACAAGGATTTAAGTTGTCCGAGCGACATCGGGGCTAAACAAAGTACTACTGACTTTGAATTAAGCATTTCTAAGGAAAACCCTAGTCAAACCTAAACTAAGGCCAAACATACTTCTGATAACAAGAATTCAGATATACAAGTAATCCATATAGCAAAGAAGGTCAATTAATAATAATAAACATGCTCATAGTTACCCGATAATTCTCAGAAAAAGGACAAAAATATGATTTTTAACACCTATGCATGATCAAATAACAACCCAACCCAAATCCCAACTAATCAACATGCATTCACATGTTTGAATTCAATGTAAGAAGAGAAACTGTAGCCTACAAGAATGCAGATCACGCGCGCTTTGAAATTCACTTCCCCATATCTTTTACTTTCTAAAAATCCTTGAAACATTAATACACTATCAAAAATAGAGTAAAAAAGTTATTACGGTCATTTAAACACTAAAATCGCATGAAACGGAGATGGGTCAATTTTGTGGTCAAAATAGAAAAAGTGGGATCCGCATTGAGAAATCCAGAATTGACCCCAAATAAAAGTCCTAAACAACTCTCGGAACTTGTGTACCTTAATGGAACACAATTCATGAATCAAGATAGTCCCAACATGAAGATGCAACAAAAACCCCAAATTCTACGCTAAAAATCAGCAACAATGGCAGCAGCTACTTACAAGAATTTACCAAAAATGAAGTCCAGCAGCCAAAACCAATCACACCAGGATGACCCTCATGAAAAACCCCACAATAGAGGCTCATGAATCACTAGATTCGGACCTAAAATGGCCAAGAAATCACCTTCTAAAAGTTTCCCAAAAGTTGAGCACGAAAATGAGGTATGAAAGCATTTAAAAAACAAAATTTACCTCAAATAGGGTCCCCAAATCAGATTCCAAGCTCACCAATGCGTTTCCCTTGAGAAATCTCACAACTTAGCCTTTTGTTTCGCCCAATTTGGAGTTCTATAGCTCAAAATATCAAAATTTTAAAGTAAAACACCAAGGCTGAAAATTGGGTTTTTATAAGGACGATGTTGGTCGCTAATAAACCCAAAAATCTGGTCGTTAAAACCTCAAATTCTAGTCGTTAAAGGTCTTCACAATTGGAAATTTAAGTCAAAAACAACAAAAGGGCTCGGAAAAATATCAAAAACGTCAAAACTTGAGACAAGGGTCAAACTAGACCAAACTCGACATTTCAGAGATCGCCGCGCTGACGAAATTCTCATCCAAGCGCGTTTACTCAGAATGTTGACTAAAGTCAGACATAACCTTTAACTTAAAGTTAAAACGCCTAATAAAACCAACTCACACTGAAAACATTGGGAGTCATGTCGACAATGCTACTAGCCTAAAATGACCCTTTCGGAACTGATGGAATCATCAGAATTGGATTCTGATGTCATCTTCTTGAATTTTTTATCGAAAATGATTGTTCAAGGTTCATAAGCTCCAAAAATACTAAAGCTTACTCAATAACCAAACGAATGACCACGTGACCGATTTGTCAGTCCCAGCAACTCATAAATGATTTGGGATCTCTATAGGAATGCACTAAATGATGCATAGAAGATAAACACTAAAAATGACAAGAGGGGTCATTACAATGATTGTGTGTATTGTCCAAGGGATTTGATGGCATGCCGCGCCTTATATCATCCAATCGTGTGTGTTTTACAAGCGCCTTGATGATATACCAAGCGT
This sequence comes from Solanum habrochaites, assembly GCA_027704765.1. Lineage (NCBI taxonomy): Eukaryota > Viridiplantae > Streptophyta > Magnoliopsida > Solanales > Solanaceae > Solanum > Solanum habrochaites. Next base: position 49,567 of record JAKWJA010001708.1, on the reverse strand, counting down.
GAGGTCATCCGACCGTGTGTGTTTTCCAAGGTCCATGATGACATGCCACGCTCAATGTCGATAGACCATGTGTGCTGTCAAAGGGCAATGATGGCATGCCACGCCTTACTTAATCCATTCGTGTGTGCAATCGAAGTGCGATGATGGCATGCAAAGCTAGATGTCGTCCTACCGTGTGTGCTATCTAAGGGCTATGATGATATCCCATGCCCGACAATCGTCAGACTGTGTGTTCTGTCCAAAGACTATTATTCCATATCACTTTCGACGTCTTTCGATCGTGTGTTCTTTCCAATGTCTTTGATGGCATGCCATGCTCAATTTCATCCGACCATGTGTGCAATCCAAGGGAGATAATTGTATGCCATGCCCAAAGTTGTTTGACAGTGTGTGTTGTACAAGGGAAATGATTGCTTTTAACGCCGGACGATGTTCGACCGTGTGTGATGTCCAAGGGCTTTTTATGGAATGGCACACCTGATGTCGTCAAACCGTGTATGTTGTCCAAGGTCTATGATGCAATGCCATGCCCGACGTCGTCCAATCGTGTGTGCTGTCCAAGGGCTTTGATGGCATGCCACGCCCAACATCGTCTGATCGTGTGTGCTGTCCAAGGTCTACGAGGGCATGACACGCCCGATGTCGTCCCACTGTTTGTGCTATCCAAGTGCTACATGGGCATACCACGTCCAACATTGTTTCATCGTGTGTGCTATATAAAGGCCATGATGGCATACCTCGCTCGACGTCGTCTTTTCATTTGTTCAATCCAAGGAGGATTATGGAATGCCATGCCCGACGTCTAGTCCGACCGTGTGTGTTGTCCAAGGGCTTTGATGGCATGCCACGCCCGACATCGTCTGATCGTGTGTCCTGTCCAAGGTCTACGAGGTCATGACACGCCCGATGTTGTCCCACCGTTTGTGCTGTCCAAGTGCTACATGGGCATAACACGTTAAACATTGTTTCACCGCGTGTGCTATATAAAGGCCATGATGGCATACCATGCTCGACGTCGTCCGTTCATTTTTTCAATCTAAGGACGATTATGGAATGCCATGCCCGAAGTCTAGTCTAACCGTGTGTGTTTTCGAAGGTCTATATTTCCATGCAAGGCCCGACATTTTCTGACTTTGTGTGTTGTCAAAGGATTTTGAAGATATGCCATGCCCGACGTCATCAAGACGTGTGTTCTTTCCAAGTGCTACGAGGGCATGACACGCCCGATGTCATCCAACAGTGTGTATTATTCAAGGGCTACATGGGCATGACACGACAGACGTCGTCCCTCTATGTGTGTTGTCCAAGGGAAATGATGGAATGCCACACCCAACGTTGTCTGACCATGTGTGCTGTCCAAGGGATATGATAACATGTCACTCCCTACATCGTCCATCAGTTTGTAATATCTAAGGGCTATAATGACATGCCATGCCCGAAATCATCAGACCTTGTGTGCATTCCAATGGAGATAATGGCATACCACGCCCAAGGTCGTCCAACCGTGTGTGTTTTCAAAAGGCTATAATGGAATGCCACGACCGACATTGTTCGATCGTGTGTGCTGTCCAAAGGCTTTGATGTCATTCCACACCAAACATTATCCTATCGTGAGTTCTCTCGAAGGGATTTGATGGCATGTTTCACCCGACATCATCCGATTGTATGTGCTATCCAATGGCTTTGATGGCATGGCACGCCTGATGTCGTCCAACCGTGTGTGGTGTCCAAAGGCTATGCACGCATACCACAGGCAACGTCATCCAACTGTGTGTACTATACAATGGCTATGATGACATGCTATGCCCAACATCGTGTGACCATGTATGTTGTCCAAGGGCTATGCGGGCATGCCACGCCTGATTCTGTTTCAAGTCCAAGGGATATGATGGCATGCCACGCTCAATGTTGTCCGATGGTGTGTGCTATCATAAGGCTATGATTCCATGTAACGACTGACGTCGTCCGACCGTGTGTGCTATCCATGTGCTATTCGGGCATGCCACACCTGACGTCATCCAAATGTGTGTGTTGTGCAAGGACTATGATGGCATGCCAGGCCTAACGTCGTGTTACCGTGTGTGCTGTCCAATGGCTTTGATGGAATTCCAAGAACAACGTCGTCTGACTGTGTGTGCTGTCCAAGGGATATCATGCCATGCAACGCCTGACGTGTCTGACCGTGTTTGCTGTCCAAGGGATTTGATAGTATGCCAGCCCCAATGTCCGCTGACGTGTTTGCTCTCCAAGGGCTAAGCGGGCTTGACAAGCCAGACATCATGCCACCGTGTGTGTTGTCCAAGGGCTACGCGGGCATGCCACGCTCGATGTCGTCCGACTTGTGTGTTGTCAAAGGGCTATTATGACATGCCACGCCTGACTTCATCAGTTTGTGTGTGCAGTGCAAGGGCGATGATAGCATGCCACACCTGACATAGTCCAACAATGTGTGATGTCCAAGGGCTATGATGACATGCCATGCCCGACATCGTCAGACCATTTGTGCTGTCCAAAGTCTATTATGCCATTCCACGGCTGACGTCGTTCGACCGTGTGTACTGTCACAGTTCTACGAGGGCATACCACGCCCGATGTCATCCAACTGTGTATATTGTACATGGGCTATGATAATATTCCACGTCGGACGTCATGTTACACTATGTCCTGTCCAAGGGCTATGCGGGCATGTCAAGCCCGACCGTGTTGTTGTCCAAGGGCTATGATGCCATGCCATGCTTTACATGTCAGACCGTGTGTGCTGTCCAGAGGATTTTATGCCATGCCACCCCTAACGTCGTCCGACGGTGTGTGTTATCATAGTTCTATGCGGGTTTGCCATACCTGATGTCATCCATCTGTGTGTGCTGTCGAGGGACTATGATGACATGCCACGCCAAAAGTCCTCTTACCGTGTGTGCTGTCGAAGGGCTTCGCCGGTATGCCAAGGCCGACTGTGTGTGCTGTCCAAGGGTGATGGTTGCATGCAACACCCGAAGTCGTTTGGCCGTGTGTGTTGTCAAAGGGCCATAATGGCATGCAACGCCCGATGTTGTCCGACCTTGTTTGTTGTCCAAGGGCAATGATGGCATACCACGCCCGACATCATCCGTCCGTGTGTTCAATCAAAGAGAGATTGTGGCATTCTGTTCCAGATGTCATCTGATAGTGTTTTCTATACAAGGGCGATGAGGATTTCCACTCCCAACATCACTCGATCGTTGTGATGTCCCTAGGGTTTAATGGGATGCAACTATCGATGTTGTCCAACCGTGTTTGCTATTCAAGGGCTATGATTCAATGCCATGCCCGACATCGTTTGATCGTGTGTGCTGTCCAAGGGCTTTGATGGCATTCCACGCCCGACATAATCCGATCGTGTGTGTTGTCCAAGGGATACGAGGGCATGACAAGCGCGATGTCATCCTACCATTTTTGTTGTCCAAGTGCTACATGGGCACGACACTCCCAACCTTGTACCACCGTTTGTGCTATCTAAGGCCATGATGTCATGCCATGCTCTACGTCATCCATCCATTTTTTCAACCCAAGGGTGATGATGAAATTCCATGCACGACGTCGTCGAACCGTGTGTGCTCTCCAAGGGCTATAATTCCATGCAACGCTCACGTTGTCCGACCGTGTGTGTTCTCCAAGGGTTTTGATGCCATTCCACATTCGATGTCGTCCAACCGTGTTTGCTATTTTAGGGCTACGTGGGCATGACATACCCGAGCTTGTCCCTCTATGTGTTCTGTCCAAAGCCAATAATGGCATGCCACACCCGACATTGTCTTATCGTGTGTGCTTTACAAGGGCTATGATTACATGCCACTCCCGACATAGTCCAATCGTTTAAAATGTCCAAGGGCTATGATGACATGCCATGCTCAACAGCTTCAGACCCTGTGTGCAGTCCAATGGAGATGATGGCATGCCACGTCGACGTCGTCCGACCGTGTGTGTTGTCAAAGGACAATAATGGCAAGGACACCAGACATCGTTCGACCGTGTGTGCTTTCAAAGAGCTATGATTTTATTCCACGCCCGACATAACCTGATCGTTTGTGTTGTCTAAGGGATTTGATGGAATCTTACGCCTGACTTCATCCGATCGTGTGTGCCGTCCATGGGCTAAGTGGGCATTCCACGCCCGACGTCTTCCAATCGTGTGTGTTGTCCAAGGGCTATGATGACATATCACGCCCGATGTCATCTAAACGTGTAAGCTATCCAAGGCCTACGCGGGCATGCCACACCCCACCGTGTGTGTTGTACAAGGGCGATGAAATTATGCCACGCCCAACATCATCCGACTGTGTGTTTTGTCCAAGGGCTATGATATTGTGCCACGCCCGACGTCGTCCGATCGTGTGTGATGTCCAAGGGATTTGATGGCATGCCACACCTGACATTGTTTTACCGTGTGTTCTATCTAAGTCCAAAGTGGGGTTTCCACGAACGACATCGTCTAACTGTGTGTGCTATCCAAGGGCTATGATGATATGCCACGCACGACATCGTCATACCGTGTATGAAGTCCAACGGATATGATGGCATACCGTGTACGCCCGTGTCATCCAACTGTTTGTTCTGTGGAGGGACTTTGATGACATGCCACGCCCATGTGTTCTGTCTAAGGGCTTCGCGGGTATGCCAAGTCCGACTGTGTTTGCTGTCCAAGGGTGATGGTTGCATTCCAAGCCCGACGTTGTTTGACCGTGTGTGTTGTCAAACGTACAAAATGGCATGCAACGCCTGACGTTGTCCGACCGTTTGTGTTGTCCAAGGGCAATGATGGCATGCCACCCCCGACATTGTCCGTCCGTGGGTGCAATCAAAGAGAGATTGTGGCATTTCATGCCATTTGTCATCCGCTAGTGTTTGCTATACAAGGGAGATGAGGCTTGCCACTCCCGACATCACTCGATCGTTTGTGTTGTCCCAGGGCTTTAATGGCATGCCATTACCGATGTCGTCTGACCGAGTGTGCTGTCCAAGGGGTATGATTCAATGCCATGCCCGACGTCGTTCAATCGTGTGTATTGTCCAGGGTCTAGGAGGGCATGACACGCTCGACGTCGTCCCACCATTTGTGCTGTCCAAGTGCTACATGGGCACGACACGCCCAACATTATACCACCATGTGTGCTATCTAAGTCCATGATGGCATGCCACGCTCGATGTCGGCCGTCGGTTTTTTTAAGCCAAGGGTGATGATGGAATCCACGCACGACGTCTTCTGACCGTGTGTGCTGTCCAAGGGCTATGATTCCATGCAACGCCTGCGTTGTCCGACCGTGTGTGTTCTCTATGGATTTTGATGGCATGCCACACCAGACCTTCTTTTGACTGTGCGTTCTTTCCAAGGGCTACGCGGGCATGACACGCCCGATCTCGTCCAACTCTGTGTGTTGTTTTATGGCTACTTGGGCATTACATATCGAAGCTCGTCCCTCGGTGTGTTGTGTCCAAAGGCAATGATGTCATCGCCAGAGCATGTGTGCTGACCAAAGGCTATTATGTCATTCCACGCCCGACGTCGTACGACTATGTGTGCTATCCAAGGGCTTTAATGGCATGCCATACCCAAATTCGTCATACCGTGTGTGCAATCCAAGGGAGAAAATTGGATGACATTCCCCACGTAATCCAATAGAGTGTGTTGTACAAGGGCAATAATGGCTTGCAACAACAGACATAGTCCAAACGTGTGTTTTAACAAAGGGTTATGATGCCATTCCACGCCCAACGTCTTCAGACCATGTGTGTTGTCCAAGGTCCTTGATGGCTGGCAACGCCCGACGTTGTCTGACCGTGAGTGTTGTCCAAGGAATTTGATGCCATGCCACGCCTCACATCGTCCGATTGTGTTTCTTGTCAAAGGGATTTGATGGCATGCCACACCAAAAGTCGTCCGATAGTGTGTTCTATCCAAGATCATTCTACGCCCGAGGTCGTCCGACTGTTTGTGCTATCAAAGGGCTTTGAAGGCATTCCATATCAAACTTCGTCATACCGTGTGTGCAATCCAAGGGAGAAAATTGGATGACATGCCCGACGTCAACCAATTGTGTGTGTTGTACAAGGGCAATGATGGCTTGCCACGCACGACATTGTCCGAACGTGTGTGATGTCTAAGGGATATGATGCCATGCCATGGTCAACATCTTCCGACCATGTGTTTTGTTCAAGGGCTTGGCTCGCAATTCCAGACATCGTCCGACTGTGAGTGTTGTCCTAGGACTATGATGCCTTTATACGCCTGACGTCGTCCGACCGTGTTTTTTGTCAAATGTCTATGATGACATGCCTCACCAAATGTCGTCCGATCAAGTTTTCTCTCCATGGTCTACGCAGGCATTAAAATTCCGAGGTTGTCCCACCGTGTGTGTTGTCCAAGTGCTACGCGGGCATGCCATATCCGACGTCATCCAACTGGGTGTTCTATCCAAGGGATATGATGATATGCCACGCCTGACATCATGTTACCATGTGTGTTGTCCAAGGGCTATGAGGGCATGCCAAGCCTGACTGTGTGTGTTTTCTAAGGGAGATGATTGCATGCCTGGACCGATGTCTTCAGAATGTGTGTGCTGTCCAAGGGCTATAATTCCATGCAATGCCTGACATGTTTCCACCGTGTGTGCTGTCCAAACGCTTTGATTGCATGGCACGTCCAACGTCATCCGACCATGTGTGTTGTCAAAGGCCTATGATATCACGCCATGGCTGACTTCATCCATCCATGTGTGCAGTAAAAGGGAGATGATGGCATGCCATGCTTGACGTCGTCTGACCATGTGTGCTGTCCAAGGGAAATGATGAAATTCCATGCCCGACATCATTAGACTATTTGTGCTGTCTAAAGGCTATTATTACATGTCATGCCTGACGTCGTCCAACCGTGTGCGTTGTCCAAGGGCTTTGATGGCATGCCATGCCCGACGTCGTCCAACTGTGTGCTGTCCCAAGTCCATGATCGCATGCTATGCATGACGTCATCCAACCGTGTGCGCTACCAATGTGAGATGATGGAATGCCACACCCAACATCACATGTTCATGTATGCAGTCAAAGGTAAATGATGGCATGCCACGCCTGCCTTCTTCTGGATATGTGTTCATTCCAAGGGAGAGGATGTCATACCATGCCTTACGTCATCCGAGTATGAATGGTCTCCAAGGACTATGATGACATGCCATGCCTGACGTCGTCCAACAGTGTGTGTTGTCCATGGGCTTTGATGAAGTTCCACGCCCGAAGTCGTCCGACCGTGTGTGCTCTCCAAGGGTTACGCGGGCATGACAAGCCTGATGTCGTCCCACAATGTGTGTTGTCCAAGGCTTAAGCGGGCATGCCATACCTGACGTCGTTAGACCTTGTATGGTATCGAAGGGCCATGATGGTATGCTAATTCCAAATTCGTCCAACAGTGTGTGTTGTCAACGGACAATGATGTCATGCCACACTCTTTTTCATCCATCGTTGTGTGAATTCCAACGATGATTATGGCATGCCATGCCAGTCATCGTCCTACCGTGTGTGTTGTCAAAGGGCGATGATTACATGCCATGACTGACTTCATACGTCTGTGTGTACAGTGCAAGAGCGATGATAGCATGCCACGCCTGACATTGTCCGATTGTGTGTGCTATCCAAGGGCTATGATGACATGCCATGCCCGACACCGTCAGACCATGTGTGTTGTCCAAAGTCTATTATGACATGCCACGGATGACGTCGTTCGACCGTGTGTGCTGTCAAAGTTCTATGCGGGCATACCACGCCCGACGTCATCCAACTTGTGCAAGGTCTATGATAATAAGCCACGCCAGACGTCGTGTTACAATGTGTCTTGTCCAAGGGCTATGCGGGCATGTCAAGTCCGACCTTGCGTGTTGTCAAAGGGCTATGATGCTATGCCATGTCCTACATCCTCAGACCATGCGTGTTGTCCATAGGATTTTATGTCATGCCAACCATAACGTCGTCCGACCGTGTATGTTGTCAGAGTGATATGCGGGCATGCCACCCACGGTGTCATCCAACTGTGTGTGCTGTCGAGGGACTATAATGACATGCCATACCAAAAGTCCTCTTACCGTGTGTGTTGTCCAAGGGCTTCGCTGGTATGCCAAGACATACTGTGTGTGCTATCCAAGGGTGATGGTTGCATGTCATGCCTGACGTCGTATGACCGTGTGTGTTTTCAAAGGGCCATAATGTCGTGCAACACCTGATGTTGTCCGACTGTATGTGCTGTTCTAGGGCTATAATGACATGCCATGCCCGGCATCGTCAGACCATATGTGCTGTCCAAAGTTTATTATGCAATGCCACGGCTGACGTCGTTCGAACGTGTGTGCTCTCAAAGTGCTACACTTTCATCCCACGCCCGACGTCATCAAACTGTGTACGTCGTGCAAGGGCTATGAAAATATGCCTTGCCGAATGTCGTGTTACAGTGTGTCCTGTCCAAGGGATATGCGGGCAAGTCAAGCCGGACTGTGTGTTGTCCAAGCTCTATGATGACATTCCATGCCCTAAATCGTCAAACCGTGTGTCCAAAGGCTATTATGCCATGCCACGCCCAACGTCGTTAGACGGTGTGTGATGCCCAAGTGCTATGATGACATGCCACATCCGATGTCATCCAATTCGATGTGCTTTCCATGGGCTATGATGACATGCCACGCCTAACGTCATGTTACTGTGTGTGCGATTTATGGGCTTTGATGGCATTCCATGACCCACGCTATCCAACCGTGTGTGCTGTCCAAGGTCTTTGATTCCATGCATTGCCTGATGTTGTCCGACCGTGTTTTCTATCTAAGGGAATTGATGGCATGACATACCCAACTTCTGTCGACCTTGTGTTCTCTACAAGGGCTACGCAGGCATGACATTCCCAATGTCATCCCACCGTGTGTGTTGTCAAAGGGCTACGTCGACATGCACCGCTCGACGTCATCTAACTTGTGTGCTGTTCCATGGCAATGACGACATGCCACTCTCGACGTCGTCCGACTGTGTGTGTTGTCAAAGGGCGATTATGGCATGCCTTGCCTGACTTCATCCGTTTGTTACATGAAATCCAAGGGCGATGATATCATGGTATGCCTGACATCGTCTGACCGTGTGTTCTGTCCAAGGGCTATGATGACATGCCATGCCCAACATCGTCTGACAATGTGTGCTATCGAAAGGTTATTATGCCATGAAATGCCCGACGTCGTCCGACTATGTGTGGTGTCAAAGGACTTTGATGGCATTCCACGCTAGACGTCGTCCAACTGTGTGTGCTGTCCAAATGATACACGGGTATGACATGCCCGACGTCTTCCCACCGTGTGTGCAGTCTAAGGGTTACGTGGGCATGACACGCCTGATGTCGTCCGCCGTGTGTGCTTTCTAAGGGAGTTGATGGCATGCCACACCCGATTTCATCCATCTGTGTGTTCAGTCCAAGGGAAATAGTGGCATGCCACGCCCGATGTCTTCCGACTCTGTGTGTTGTCCAAGGGCTTTGATCGAATGCCACGCTCTACATAGTCTGACTGTGTGTGCTCTCCACGGGATACGAAAGCCTAACACGCTCGATGTCCTCCCACCATGTGTGTTGTCCAAGGCATACGTGGTCATGCCATGCCCGACGTCATTCGACTGTGTGTGCTTACAAAGGGCCATGACGGCATGCCATGACCGACGTCGTCCAACCGTGTATGCTGTCAAAGGGCGATGATGGCATGCCACGCCTGACTTCATTCGTCCGTGTGTAAAGTCGAAGGACAATGATTGCATGCCACGCCTGACGTCGTATGATCATGTGTGTTGTCAAAGTTCCATAACAGGAAACACCCGATGTCGTCCGACCGAATTAGTTGTCCAAGGGCAATGATGGCATTCCACGCTCGACATCGTCGGTCTTTGAGTGCAATCCAAGGGAGGTGGTCGCATGCCACGCTCGACATCGTCTAACTGTGTTGCGGAACAAAGGGAATGAGTCTTGCCACGCCTGACATTGCTCGACCGTCTGTGCTGTCTAAGGGCTTTGATGGCATGGCACTCCGGATGTCATCCGACTGTGTGTACTATCCAAGGCCTATTATGGCATTCAACACCCGACATCGTCTGAGGGTGTGTGTTTTCTAAGGGCTACGAGGGAATGACAAACCCAATGTCATCCCACCGTGTGTGCTTTCTAAATGATACGTGTGCCTGACACGCTCGACGTCATCCAACCGTGTGTGCTATTCAAGGGCAGTGATGGCACGCCACACCCGACATCATCCGTCTGCGTGTTAAGTTAAAATGAGATAATGTCATGCCACGCCCGACATCATTCGACCGTGTGTGTGGTCCATTGTCTATGATGCCATGACATGCTCAACATCGTCCGATCTGTATGTTGTCAAATGATTTTGATGGTATGCAACACCCGACATCATCCGGTCGTGTGTGCTGTCCAAGGGCTACGCAAGCATGACACGCCAAAATTTCATCCGACCGTGTGTACTGTTCAAGGGCTACGTGGGTATAATACGCCCGATGTCCTCCCTCTATGTGCGTTGTCCTAGGTCAATTATGGTATGCCACACCTGACATCGGCTGACTGTGTACGTTTTCCAAGGTCTATGATTACATGTCATGCCCGACATCGTCAGATCATGTGTGTAGTCAAACGGAGATGATGGCACCCGACAATCGACGTCGTCTGACCGTGTGTGCTGTCAAAGCAACATAATAGCATTCCAAGCCCGACGTCCTCCGACCGTGTGTGCTGTCTATGGTCTATGATGCGATGCTATGCCCGACATCAGACAATGTGTGCTCTTAAAAGTCTATTATGCCATGAAATGCTCATCGTCGTTTGACTTTGTGTGCTATCTTGTACTTTTATGGCATGCCACGCTAGACGTCGTTCAATCGTGTGTGTTGTTCAAGGTATACACGGGCATGACATGCCCGACGTCGTCCCACCGTATTTGTTGTCTAAGGGTTATGTAGGCATCACACGCCTGATGTCATCCGCCTTGTGTGCTTTCTAAGGGAGTTGATGGAATGTCACACCCGATGTCATCCATCTGTGTATTCAGTCCAAAGGCGATTATGGCATGCCACGCCCGATGTCTTCCGACTCCATGTGCTATCTAAAGGCTTTGATGGAATGCCACGCTCGACATAGTTTGACTGTGTGTTCTCTTCAACGGATACGAAGGCATGACATGCCCGACGTCATCCCACCATGTGTGATGTCCAAGGATTATGCGGTCATGCCATTCCCGACGTCTTCCGACTGTGTTTGCTGACAAAGGGCCATGATGGAATGCCATGACCGCTGTCATCTGACCGTGTGTGTTGTCAAAGGTCGATGATGTCATTCAACAGCTCACTTCATTTGTTCTTGTGTAAAGTCCAAGGCCAATGATTGCATGCCACGCCTGACGTCATTTGAGCGTGTGTGTTGTTAAAGAGCCATAACAGGCAGTTCCCGACGTCATCCGACAGTATTGTTGTCCAAGGGCAATTATGGCATGCCATCCCGACATCGTCGGTCCTTGTGTGCAATCAAAGGATGGTGGCATGTCGCGCTCGACATCGTCCGAAGTGTTGCTGAATAAGGAGAATGAGGCTTACCACACCCAACGTCGCTTGACCGTCTATGTTATCCAAGGTTTTTGATGGCATGCCACTCCGGATGTCATCCGACTGTGTGTACTGTCCAAGGTTTCTTAGGCATTCCACACCCGACATCGTCTGACCGTGTGTGATTTATAAGGTCTACGAGGGCATGTCACACCCGATGTCATCCCAACGTGTGTGCTCTCAAAGTGCTACGTGTGCCTTACACGCCCGACGTCGTCCCACCATGTGTGCTATTCAAGGGCAATGATGGTATGTCACACTCGATGTCATCCGTCCGCGTGTTCAGTTCAAACAAGATAATGTCATGCCACACCCACCGTTATTCGTTCTTGTGTGTTTTCCATTGGCTATGATGCCATGCCACGCTCATCATCGTCCAACCTGTGTACTATCAAAGGGTTTTGATGGTATGCAACGCCTGACATCATCTGGCCGTGTGTGTTGTCCAGGGGCTATGCGTGCATCACACACCCAAATTTCATCCAACCATGTGGTGTTGTTCAAGGGATACGTGGGCATAATACACCCGACGTCGTCCTTCTATGTGCGTTATCCAAGGGCAATTATGGTATGCCACACCAGACATTGTTTGATTGTATACGCTTTACAAGGGCTATCATTACATGCCATGCCCTACATCATCAGAGCATGTGTGCAGTCTAATGGAGATAACGACATTCGATGCTCAACGTCATCCGACCGTGTGTGCTCTTAAAGGAACATAATGGTCTTCCACGCTCAACGTCATCCTACTGTGTGTGATGTACAAGGTCTGTGATGCCATGCCACGCCCGACATCATATGATCATGTGTTTTGTCCAAAGGTATTTATAGACAACCACGTGTCACATCGTCCAATCGTGTGTGTTTTCCAAGTGATTTTATGGTAAACCATGCCTAAGGTCGTTCGATCGTGTGTATTGTCAAAGGTCCATAATGTTATACCACGCCCGACATCATTCGACCGTGTGTGTGGTCCATTGTCTATGATGCCATGACATGCTCAACATCGTCCGATCTGTATGCTGTCAAATGATTTTGATGGTATGCAACACCCGACATCATCCGGTCGTGTGTGCTGTCCAAGGGCTACGCAAGCATGACACGCCAAAATTTCATCCGACCGTGTGTACTGTTCAAGGGCTACGTGGGTATAATACGCCCGATGTCCTCCCTCTATGTGCGTTGTCCTAGGTCAATTATGGTATGCCACCCTGACATCGGCTGACTGTGTACGTTTTCCAAGGTCTATGATTCATTCCATGCCCGACATCGTCAGATCATGTGTGTAGTCAAACGGAGATGATGGCACCCGACACTCGACGTCGTCTGACCGTGTGTGCTGTCAAAGCAACATAATAGCATTCCAAGCCCGACGTCCTCCGACCGTGTGTGCTGTCTATGGTCTATGATGCGATGCTATGCCCGACATCAGACAATGTGTGCTCTTAAAAGTCTATTATGCCATGAAATGCTCATCGTCATTTGACTTTGTGTGCTATCTTGGACTTTGATGGCATGCCACGCTAGACGTCGTTCAATCGTGTGTGTTGTTCAAGGTATACACGGGCATGACATGCCCGACGTCGTCCCACCGTATTTGCTGTCTAAGGGTTATGTAGGCATCACACGCCTGATGTCATCCGCCTTGTGTGCTTTCTAAGGGAGTTGATGGAATGTCACACCCGATGTCATCCATCTGTGTATTCAGTCCAAAGGCGATGATGGCATGCCACGCCCGATGTCTTCCGACTCCATGTGCTATCTAAAGGCTTTGATGGAATGCCACGCTCGACATAGTTTGACTGTGTGTTCTCTTCAATGGATACGAAGGAATGACATGCCCGACGTCATCCCACCATGTGTGATGTCCAAGGATTATGCGGTCATGCCATTCCCGACGTCTTCCGACTGTGTTTGCTGACAAAGGGCCATGATGGAATGCCATGACCGCTGTCATCTGACCGTGTGTGTTGTCAAAGGTCGATGATGTCATTCAACAGCTCACTTCATTCGTTCTTGTGTAAAGTCCAAGGCCAATGATTGCATGCCACGCCTGACGTCATTTGAGCGTGTGTGTTGTTAAAGAGCCATAACAGGCAGTTCCCGACGTCATCCGACAGTATTTGTTGTCCAAGGGCAATTATGGCATGCCATCCCGACATCGTCGGTCCTTGTGTGCAATCAAAGGAGATGGTGGCATGTCGCGCTCGACATCGTCCGAAAGTGTTGCTGAATAAGGAGAATGAGGCTTACCACACCCAACGTCGCTTGACCGTCTATGTTATCCAAGGTTTTTGATGGCATGCCACTCCGGATGTCATCCGACTGTGTGTACTGTCCAAGGTTTCTTAGGCATTCCACACCCGACATCGTCTGACCGTGTGTGCTTTATAAGGTCTACGAGGGCATGTCACACCCGATGTCATCCCAACGTGTGTGCTCTCAAAGTGCTACGTGTGCCTTACACGCCCGACGTCGTCCCACCATATGTGCTATTCAAGGGCAATGATGGTATGTCACGCTCGATGTCATCCGTCCGCGTGTTCAGTTCAAAAAAGATAATGTCATGCCACACCCACCGTTATTCGTTCTTGTGTGTTTTCCATTGGCTATGATGCCATGCCACGCTCATCATCGTCCAACCTGTGTACTATCAAAGGGTTTTGATGGTATGCAACGCCTGACATCATCTGGCCGTGTGTGTTGTCCAGGGGCTATGCGTGCATCACACACCCAAATTTCATCCAACCATGTGGTGTTGTTCAAGGGATACGTGGGCATAATACACCCGACGTCGTCCTTCTATGTGCGTTATCCAAGGGCAATTATGGTATGCCACACCAGACATTGTTTGATTGTATACGCTTTACAAGGGCTATCATTACATGCCATGCCCTACATCATCAGAGCATGTGTGCAGTCTAATGGAGATAACGACATTCGATGCTCAACGTCATCCGACCGTGTGTGCTCTTAAAGGAACATAATGGTCTTCCACGCCCAACGTCATCCTACTGTGTGTGATGTACAAGGTCTGTGATGCCATGCCACGCCCGACATCATATGATCATGTGTTTTGTTCAAAGGTATTTATAGACAACCACGTGTCACATCGTCCAATCGTGTGTGTTGTCCAAGTGATTTTATGGTAAACCATGCCTAAGGTCGTTCGATCGTGTGTATTGTCAAAGGTCCATAATGTTATACCATGCTCGACGTCGTCTAACCGGGTGATCTGTCAAAGGTCTATGATTTCATGCCACACCCGACGTCATTCGATTAGGGGTGCTGTCTAAGGGCTTTGATGGCATACCACGCCTGACATCGTTTGACCATGTGTGTTGTCCAAGGGATACGCAGGAATACCACCCCCGACATTGTCAAACAGTTTGTGCTTTCCAAGGGCTATGATTACATGCCACGCCTTACATTGTTAGACCGTGTGTGTGCAGTCCATCGGAGATGATGGCATGCCATTCTCGACGTTGTCCAGTCGTATGTGTTGTCAAAGGGCAATAATGGCATGCCACACCTGATGTTGTCCGACCGTGTGTGTTTTTCAAGGGATATGATGCCATTCCATGCCCGACGTCATCCGATTGTGTGTGCTATCTAAGGTCTTTGATGGCATGCCATGCCTGACGTCCTCCGACCATGTGTGTTATCTAAAGGCTACACGGGCATGCCACGCCTGACATCATCAAACTATGTGTACTATCGAAAATCTATGATGTCATGCTACGCCCAACGTCGATTGACCATGTGTGTTGTCTAAGGGCTACGCGGGCATGCCACGCCCGACCATGTGTGTTGTCCAAGGGCAATAATGGTATGCCACAACTGACATCGTCTGACTGTGTATTCTTTCCAAGGTCTATGATTACATGCCATTCCCGACATCATCAAATCGTATGTGCTCTACAAGGAACATAATGGACTTCCATGCCCGACATCGTCTGACCGTGTGTATTGTCCAAGGGCTATGATGTTATGCCATGCCCGACGTCGTATGATCGTGCGTATTATCAACGGAATTTGATGGCATGCCGCGCCTTATATCATCCTATCGTTTGTGATGTTCAAGAGTTTTGATTGTATGCCAAGCCTGAGATCAACCGATCATGTGTGTTTTCAAAGGTCCATGATGGCATGCCACGCTCAACGTCGACTGACCATATGTGCTGTCAAAGGGCGATGATGTCATTCCACGCGTAACTTAATCCATCCGTGTGTGCAGTACAAGTGCGATGATTGCATGCCACGTCAGACGTCATCCGATCGTGTGTTGTCCAAGGGTTATGATGACATGCCATGCCAGACATCGTCAGACTGTGTGTGGTGTCCAAACCCTATTATGCCATGTCACTCCCGACATCTTTCGATTGAGAGTGTTTTCCAAGGGCTTTGATGGCATGCCATGCTCGACGTCGTCCGACCATATGTGCAATCCAAGGGAGATAATGGTATGCCATGCCCGAAGTTGTTTGACAGTGTGTGTTGTACAAGGGAAATGATGGATTTTAACACCCGACGTTGTTTGACCATGAGTGTTGTCCAAAGGATTTGATGCCATGCCACGCCCGACGTCTTCTGATCGTGTGTGCTATCCAAGGGCTTTGATTGCATGCCAAGCCCGACGTCGTCCCACTGTGAGTGCTGTCCAAGGGCTATGATTCCATGCCACGCCTGAAATCGATCGACCATGTTTATTGTCCAAGGTATTTGATGGCATGCCACGCCTGACGTTGTCCAACCGAGTTTTTCTACAAGGGCTACGCGTGTATGACACACCTTACGTCATCCTACCGTGTTTGTTGTCCAAAGGCTATGCGAGCGTTCCACGCCGCACGTCGTCCATCTGTGTGTGAT
This sequence comes from Solanum habrochaites, assembly GCA_027704765.1. NCBI lineage: Eukaryota > Viridiplantae > Streptophyta > Magnoliopsida > Solanales > Solanaceae > Solanum > Solanum habrochaites. The sequence goes on along the minus strand of JAKWJA010001708.1, from coordinate 33,049 downwards.
GTTTAAGGGCCATGATGGCATGCAACACTTGACGTCGTACGACCGTGTGTATTGTCAAAGGGTGATCATGGCATGACACGCCTGACTTCATTAGTCCCTGTGTGTAGTCCCTGGGCGATGATCGGATGACACGCACGACGTCATCAGATCGTGTGTGTTTTCAAAGGGCTATGATTATATTCTATGCCCGATAATCATCAGACCGTGTGTGTTGTCCAAAGTCTATTATGCCATACCACGCCTACCGTCGTCCGATCGTGTGTGCTATCCAATTGATACACAAGACTTCTACTCCCCATGTTATCCAACTGTGTGTGTTGTTCAAGTACTATGATGACATACCACGCCAAAGTCGTGTTATTGTGTGTGCTGTCCAAGGTCTACGCAGGTATGCCAAGCCCGAGTGTGTGTGCTGTCCAAGGGTGATGATTTCATGCCAAGCCCGACGACGTCTGACCGTGTGTGTTGTGAAAGGGCAATAATGGCATGAAACGCTCGATGTTGTCAGACCAAGTGTGTTGTCCAAGGGCTTTGATGGCATGTTACACCCGACGTCATCTAATTGTATGTGTTATCCAATGTCTTGGATGGTATGCCACGCCTGACGTCGTCCAAACGTGTGTTGTGTCCAAAGGCTACGCGGGCATACCACGGGCGACGTCATCCAACCGTTTGTACTATCCAATGGCTATGATGGCATGCCACGCCCAACTTCGTGTGACCATATATGTTGTCCAATGGATATGAGGGCATGCAACGCTCAATCGTGTGTGCAGTCCAAGGGCGATGATGGTATGCCACGGTCAACGTTGTTTGACCTTTGTGTGCTGTCCATGTGCTATGCGGGCATGCCACACCTGACGTCATCCAACTGTGTGTGTTGTCAAAGGACTATGATGGCATGTCACGCCTAACATCGTGTTACTGTGTACGCTGTAGAACGACTTTATTGGAATTCCAAGACCGACATCGTCTCACTGTGTGATGTCCAAGGGATATGATGCCATGCAACGCCTGACGTTGTCCTAACGTGTTTGCTGTCCAAGGGCTTTGATGGTATGCCAACTCCAACGTCTGCCAACGTGTGTGCTCTCTAAGGGCTATGCGGGCATGACACGCTCAACATCATCCCAGCCCCTTTACCGACACTGGTCCCGCTTGCAAGGGTCCAATAACTAGAGGCACAAATGGCTACTCTTCTGCATCATATCCAGCCGTGGATGCAGAAGTCGATTGCTGAGTCCGAAAAGCGCCTAGAGAGGAAAATGGTGCAGTTTACAGAGCGAAAGATCGCTGAGGTTAACCAGCGCCTGGATGCCTTCGTGTTGAGAGTGATAGCCCGACCAGCACTTCCGGTGGATGTGGCGACTCTTGAAGCTACAATTGACAGTCTTCGTACCGACATCGACACGATCTTAGAGGCTAGGGTGCCGGATTCTGAGGCCCCTCCTATCGAGCATGCCGAGGACACGGTGTTGGCGGCCCTTTTTGCTTCTTGTGACATTCCACCACCTCCCCTTCGAGAGAGTGCCAAAAGGCGTAGGTGTCGAGCAGAGGACGAGGCGCGAGCAAGGAAGAAGTAGCACCGAGAGATGGAGGCTGCGCGGAGAGCCTCACTTGCTGACGAGGGGGCGCACCAGATGAGAGCGTCAGAGTTAGCGGCTGAGGCGTCTAGCTCCTGCACTGTATATATCACTTGAGGCAGTACTGATGGTGCGGTTGTTGCTGAGGACACCAATGAGGGTGTCCAGATTGCAGAGGACGTGGGTTTCGGGGAATCGGACCCACCATCTTGTTGATCGACGGCGCTTTGCGCCACTGGTTTGCTTCACCTACCACTTTAGTATTTAGATTTTTATGCATTGGGGACAATTTCATGCTTTTTTGTTGGGGGTGGGGTAAATGGATAGTGAGTGTTAGGGTGAAGTCTGAGTAGCCCAATTCACTATCCTTTTTTGGGGTTTTCATGCCTGTGTTCTTTTTCCCCAAAAGAATGATTACTTTTTCTGTTGAACCAGCATGTTTATATCTTTTGTACATAGTTTAATTCTGGAGCATGATGGCTAAAATGTTATCCTGATAAACTGGAAAATAACGAATGACTAGGCATAGTAACTGATAATTGTGTGGTTCTAAGCATGAAATAGAGTTACACCATTGCATTTCCCTAATTCTTAAATTCGAACTAGGTGTCTGACAATCTGCTATAGTGATGAGATGTCAAGTGAGTGTGAGGAAAATTTGAATAGTCCACTATTGTTACTGAGCTAGAACCTGCCTGGTTAATCCTGCTAAAAGTAAGTTGTTATAGACAATTAGGAAAGTATCATAGGCCCTTATTCAATATTGCCCATTTCTAGCCTAAATAAAAGAAACCAAATGAAATTTATTCTTCTTTGATCCTAATAATCTGAGCTTAAACTTAGACCTTTCTTTTTCACCCCAACTGATCTTTTCTGGAAACAAAGTGTTGGCCTTGGTCCCTTCTTGGACATGTGCACCTCAGCTTATGCCAAAAGTATAAGTTGAGGGTGGCTAACGCATGAACAACCTTCGTTATGAACCGGACCCAATTTTTGGTATTGTGTAACATGACTGATGGCAAAGCCATGAGTTGAGGGTGTCTATTAGGAGGAATACTTTGAAAAATGGGGTTGAAAGAACAAATGGGGAGAAAGAATAAAAGTAAAGTGACTCAAGAATTAGTTGAAAGAAAAGTAAAGAAAAACGAAAATATACAAGAAATACAAGCAAGAAAAGAAGAGAGTCACTTACACAAATGAAGAAATAAGAGAAACTAGCAAGGTGAAAGAATATGAGAAACTGGGCGTGATAAAATGATTGGAAGGTTTAGCCGATATGTCAAGGAGGGCAAAATGTCACTAAATTATACCTAAATATACCCTACTTGACCTAGAGCCTATGTTACAAGCTAAGAAAGTCCTATCGTGATCCTAAGGGTTGTATAGCTAACTAAAGGCAGTGAAAATAAGGGCAAGCTTATGGAAATAGGTATGAATGAGTGTGACTTTGTTCTGAGAGCGAGTGTTAAAAAGTAATCCTTATACTCAAACTGAAATCATTGTGTGAAAAATGAGGATTTTTTTTTAAAAAGAGGACACTAGTTGCAATACCGGAATTGTTAGCACCTCGGTGAGAAAGTGAAGAGGATGGGTGTTAATGCATGGTGAGTCTGTGTCTTGTTCTGATCCCACAAAATTCAAGCCTAATAGTGATAACATGCATAGATTTGATGAGATTAATCGGGATTGATAGCCAAATGATTGCAAAGGATAAAACATGGATACTATTGCACAAAGATTGTGTAGTGAGTCATAGTGTGTCGCTTGAGGACAAACAACGAATTTAAGTTGAGGGTGTTGATATACCGTGGTTTCTTGGTATAATTAATACTTTTTCCATAAGTTTAGTGTGTCCGAAAAGCCTTTTTGTGCTAATTTTTATATAAGTTTCTCTTTCTTTTGCAGGAAATCTGTCCAAAGCTGAATGCGGAGATTTTGAGCGAACTAATGCAGAAGAGACCACCTACGGAGCTTATGATGGTCCGTCGTGCTTGTGACGGTCCATAGGTGGCAGCGTAGTGCAGCTGCTGAAGGAAGATGGGGAAGTCTGACCAAGTGTGGCATTACAAATTTTATGACGGTCCATTGTAGCTATGACGGTCCGTCCTGTAGGTTCGTCGTGAAGTTCAGAGAAGTGATCCTAGTACCCTGATTCGAAGAGTTGAAGTGTTTTAGAACGAAGACCCTCGACGGACCGTTGTGCCTATGACGGTCCGTCATACTTGCCGTCGAGGGGAATTAAGAGAGCAGTAGATGAAATTGCACAAGTATTAGACGACGGAGTCCATGACGGTCCGTTGTGACCACGACGGTCCGACGCGTGGTCCATCGACCCAGCCGCGTTTTGGTAGATTTCCAGCAATTAGAATCCTTGTTTAATTAGGTTTTTTTTATAAATAGTTCGAAAAACCTCATTTTTGAGGTTAGACACCTTATAGTTAGACTCTTAGATTGTTAAAACTCCGTATTGGTAAACATTGTATTGTGACATTCTTGATAATCATTAGACTTCTAGTGAGATTATTGGTTACTTTGAGAATTCTTGCAAGTTATTTTTGGTGATTAATCAAGCAAACTTTTGGATTTTATTCTTTCTCATTGAAGTAAGTACATGAACTCTTATCTAATATATTTGAATATTATGTTTATGGCCATGAGTAACTAAACTCCATAACTAGGGTTGTGGGAACCATAGGTAAATAATGAGATAAATCCTAACTAAAGTAACAATCCTAGAATAGTGTCTTGTATGTATTAATAATTCTTTCTCTTAGAAGTCTTTTTAATGGATGGCCAACGTTAGAAATCGCCTTAAATCTACTTGTCGGACAAAGGAGGTAGATAATAGGAAAATAATTATTAACATAGATTTAGTGTATACTATCTAATAGGCTAGAATTGATTGGTACGAAGTCATAACTTAGTCAAATATCGAATACGATGCTTAATATGAGGTGAGGATAAGGGTTAGGATACCAACACACATAGCCGAACCAAGGTGCAGAGTGCGATTTTCTAGATGCCGGACCAAGGATTTAGAAATACATAACTTATCACTTTGCATGCAAGATACTAGGAAAGAATTGTTATAGCTAGAATTATCAAGTTGTGAACCTGTGGGGAACACGTAAACCCTAGTTACTTTGATTAATTGATTAAACTCCAACATTTAATACTGTTGAGTGTCTCTTACAATTGCATTATTTATTTTCACTCATTTAGAACTAGAAACCCCCCTTTTTATTGTTTTTACTTTCCAAGGAAGGCATTGACCAAACAATAGTAATAACAAGTTGAAGTTAAGTCCAGACTATTTTCCTCGTGGGAACGATCCCAACCTCACTAGTTGGGTTATTTACTTGACACGACCGCTTTACTTCTTATTTGAGAAGTAAGTTTGAGCGTAATCAAATTTTGAAGCCCGACATCGTCCGTCCGTGTGTACTATCAAAGAGAGATTGTCGCATTCCATGCCAGATGTCATCCACCAGTGTTTGCTATACAAGGGAGATGAGGCTTGACACTCCCGACATCACTCGATCGTTTGTGCTGTCAAAGGGCTTTAATGGCATGCCATTACTGATGTCGTGTAACCGTGTGTGCTGTCCAAGGGGTATGATTCAATGCCATGACCGACGTCGTTCTATCGTGTGTGTTGTCCAAGGGATAGGAGGGCATGACACGCTCGACGTCGTCCCACTATTTGTGCTGTCCAAGTGCTATATGGGCACAAAACACCCAACATTATACCACCATGTGTGCTATCTAAGTCCATGATGGCATGCCACGCTCGATGTCGGTCATCCGTTTTTTCAAGCAAAGGGTGATGATAGCATCCACACACGACATCGTCGGACCGTGTGTGCTGTCCAAGGGCTATGATTCCATGCAACGCCTGCATTGTCGGACCGTGTGTGTTCTCCAAGGATTTTGATGGCATTCCACACCCGACGTCCTTTGATCGTGTGTGCTTTCTGAGGGCTACGCAGGCATGACATACCTGTTGTCGTCCAACTGTGTGTGCTGTTTTAGGGCTACGTGGGCATGACATATCCAAGCTTGTCCTTCGGTGTGTTCTGTACAAAGGCAATGATGGCATGCCACATCCGACGTTGTCTTACTGTGTATGCTTTACAAGGACTATGATAACATGCCACTCCCAACATAGTCCAACTGTTTGTAATGTCAATGGGCTATGATGACATGCCATGCCCAATAACGTCAGACCTTGTGTGCAGTCCAACGACAATGCCACTCCTGACTTTATCCATCCCTGTGTGCAGATGGCATGCCACTTTTGACAGTGTGTGCTTTCCAAGGGCTATGATGACATACAATGCTCGACATCGTCAGACCGTGTGTGTGGTCCAAAGGCTATTATGATATGCCACGTCCGACGTCGTCCAACCGTGTGTGTTGTCCAAGGGATTACATGTCATGCCATGCCTTACATCGTCCGACTGTGTGTACAATCCAAGGGATTTAATGGGATTCCACGCCTAATGTCGTCCGACAGTGTGTGCTGTACAAGGCCAATGAATGCTTATTACGCCCGACGTCGTCCAACCGTGAGTGCTGTCAAAGGACTTTTCTGGCATATGATGCCTGACATTGTACGACAGTGTGTGAAATCTAAGTGATATAATGTGATGCCACGACTGAAGTCGCTCTACAGTGTGTGTTGTAGAAGGGAAATTATGGCTTGTAACGCCCAATGTTGTCTCACGGTGTGTGGTGTCCAAGGGCTTTTATGGCATGCTACGCCTGACGTTGTCCGAGCGTGACTGCTGTCCAAGGGATATGATGCAATGCATACCTGATGTCGTTCGATCGTGTTTGCTATCCAAGGGCTTTGATGGCATGCCACGGCCGACGTCGTCCGGCTATGTTTGTTCTCCAAGGGCTTTGATGGCGTGCCACGCCCGACGTCATCCCAGCGTGTGTGTTCTACAAGGGCTACTCAGGCATAAAACGCCTAATGTTATCCGACTGTGTGTGCTTTCCCAGGGCCATTATGGCATGCCAAACCCGATGTCATTCTACCATGTGTGCTGTCAAATGACGATGATGGCATGCCACGCCCAACGTGATCCGACCATGTGTACTGTCAAAGGGCGATGATGGCATGCTACAGCTGACCTCATCCCTCGCTGTGTGCAAGTCCAAGGGCGATGATTGCATGCCACGCCTGACGTCGTCCGATAGTGTTTGCTGTCCAAGGTCTATGATGACATGCGATGCCCGACATCTCTAGAGCATGTGTGTTGTCCTAAGTCTATTATGTCATTCCACCTCCGACGTCGTCCGACTGTGTGCTATCCAAGGGCTTTGATGGAATGCCATAACCAACTTCGTCATACCATGTGTGCAATCCAAGGGAGAAAATGGGTTGACATGCCCCACGTCGTCCAATACTGTGTGTTGTACAAGGGCAATAATGTCTTCATACAACCGACATAGTCTAAATGTGTGTGTTGTCCAAGGGTTATGATGCCATTCCACGCCCAACGTCTTCAGGCAATGTGTGTTGTCCAAGGACTTTGGTGGGTGGGAACGCCCGACGTTATCCGACCATGAGTGTTGTCCAAGGACTTTGATCCATGCCACGCCTCACATAGTCCGATTGTGTTTGTTGTCCAAGGGATATGATGGTATGCCACACCAAATGTCGTCCGATCGTGTGTTCTATCAAAGATCATTCCACGCTCGACGTCGTCCGACTGTGTGTGCTATCAAAGGGCTTTGATGGCTTTCCATATCAAACTTTGTCATACCGTGTGTGCAATCCAAGGGAGAAAATGGGATGACATGCCCAACGTTGTCCAATAGTGTGTGTTCTACAAGGACAATGATGGCTTGCCACACACGACATTGTCCAAACGTGTGTGCTGTCTAAGGGATATTATGCCATGCCATGGTCAACATCTTCTGACCATGTGTTTTGTCCAAGGGCTTGGCTCGCAACACCCGACATCGTCCGACCGTGAGTGTTGTCCAAGGACTATTATGCCTTGACATGCCTGATGTCGTCCTACCGTGTTTGTTGTCCAAGGGCTTTGATGGCATGCCTCACAAAATGTCATCCGATTGTGTTTTCTCTCCATGGTCTACGTGGGCATGAAAAGTCTCAGTTTTTCCCACCATGTGTGTTGTACAAGTGCTACGCGGGCATGCCATATCCGATGTCATCCAACTGGGTGTTCTGTCCAAGGGATATGATGATATGCCGCGCCTTACGTCATGTTACCATGTGTGTTGTCCAAGGGCTATGCGGGCATGCCAAGCCTGACTTTGTGTGTTTTCTAACGGCGATGATTAAGTGCCAAGAGCGATGTCGTCTGAATGGGTGTGCTGTTCAAGGGCTATGATGTCATGCAATGCCTAACGTGTTTCCACCGTGTGTGCTATCCAAACGCTTTGATTTCATGGCACATCCAACGTCGTCCGACCATGTGTGTTGTCAAAGGGCGATGATTTCATGCCATGGCTGACTTCATCCATCCATGTGTGCAGTAAAAGGGAGATGATGGCATGTCACGCTTGACGTCGTCTGACCATGTGTGATGTCTAAGGGAAATGATGAAATGCCATGCCCGACATCATTAGACCGTGTGTGCTGTCCAAAGGCTATTTTGCCATGTCATGCCCAACGTCATCCAACCATGTGTGTTGTCCAAGGGCTTTGATGGCATGCCATGCCTTATGTCGTCCAACCGTGTGCTGTCCCAGGTCCATGATCGCATGATATGCATGACGTCGTCCAACTATGAGTACTATCAATGGGAGATGATGGATTTCCACACCCAACATCGCCCGACCATGTATGCAGTCAAAGGTAAATGATGTCATGCTATGCCTGACTTCTTCCGAATATGTGTCCATTCCAAGGGAGAGGATGTCATGCAAAGCCTGACGTCATCCGACCATGAATGGTGTCCAAGGAATATGATGCCATGCCATGCATGACGTCGTCCGACAGTGTGTGTTGTCCATGGGATTTGATGAAGTGCCACGCCCGACGTCGTCCGACCGTGTGTGCTCTCCAAGGGCTACGCGGGCATGACACGTTTGATGTCATCCCACAATGTGTGTTGTCCAAGGCTTACGCGGGAATGCCACACCCGACGTCGTTCGACCTTGTGTGGTATCGAAGGGCCATGATGGCATGCTAATTCCGAATTTGTCCAATAGTGTGTGCTACCGGACAATGATGTCATGCCACGCTCTTTTTCATCCATCTATTTGTGAATTCCAACGATCATTATGCTATGCCATGCCAGACATCGTCCTACCGTGTGTGTTGTCCAAGGGATATGATTCCATGTCTTTCATGATATCCTCAGACCATTTTTGTTGTCCAAAGGCTATTACGCCATGCCAGTCCCCATGTCGTTAGACCATGTGTACTGTCCAAGGGATTTAATGGCATGCCATGCCTGACGTCTTTCGACCTTGTGTGCAATCCAAGGGGGAAAATGGGATTCGATGCCGGACGTCATGCGACAGTGTGTGTTTTACAAGGCAATTAAATTTTTGCCACTCTCGACGTCGTCAACCTGTATCTACAGTCCAATGGCTTTGATGGAATGTCATGCCCAACGTCGTCCAACCGTGTGTGCGATCCAAGAAACATAATGGGATGCCACGCTCGACGAAGTCCAATAGTGTGTTGTGCAAGGGAAATAATGGATTTTCATGCCCGACATTGTTATGATTTGTGTATTGTCCAAGGGTTATGATGCCATGCAACACCCGACGTCATTCGACCTTGTATTCTGTCTCAAGGCTTTGATGGGATGCGACTCCCGACATTGTCCGACCGTGAGTAATTTCTAGGGGAAATGATCCCATGCCATGCCAGATGTCGTATGACCGTGTTTGATGTCTAAGGGCTTTGATGGCAAGCCATTCCCGACATCGTCCGATCGTGTGTGTTCTCAAAGACCTACGCGGGCATTACACGCATGACGTCCTCACACCTTGTGTGTTGTCCAATGTGTACGAGATCATGGAATGCTCAACGTCATCCGAGTGTGTGTGCTTTCCCAAGGCCGTGATGGCATGCCACACTCGACGTCGTTCGACCATGTGTGCTATCAAAGAGAGATGATGGCATGCCAGGCCCGACGTGATCAGACCATGTGTGTAGTAAAAGGGCAATGATAGCATGCCACGCCTAACTTCATCCGTGCGTGTCTGCAGTCCAATGGCGATGATGGCATGCCACGCCTGACGTCGTCCGACCATGTGTGTTGTCCAAGGGCTATGATTACATGCCATGCCTGACATCGTCAGACTGTGTGCTGTCAAAAGCCTATTGTGCCATGTCACTCCCGACGTCTTTCGATCTTCTGTGATTTCCAAGGGCTTTGATGGAATTTCATGCTCGATGTCGTTCGACCATGTGTGCAATCCAAGGGATATAATTGTATGACATGCCCGAAGTTATTTGACAGTGTGTTGTACAAGGGCAATGATGGCTTTTAACGCCCGATGTTGTTCGACCGTGTGTGTTGTCCAAGGGCTTTGATGGCATGCCACACCTGATATCGTCCAACCGTGTGTGCAGTCCAAGGGCTATTATCCAATGCCATCACCGACGTCATCCAATCGTGTGTGCTATCCAAGGGCTTTGATGGCATGCCAAGACCGACATCGTCCAATCGTGTGTGCTGTCCAAGGTCTACGAGGGCATGATACGCCAAATGGCGTCCGACTGTTTGTGCTTTCCATGTGCTACATGTGCATAAAACGCCCAACATTGTTTCATCGTGTGTGCTATATAAAGTCCATGATGGCATACCACGCTCGACGTCATCCAAATGTGTGAGTTGTCCAAGGACTATGATGGTGTGTCAAGCCTAACATTTTGTTACCGTGTGTGTTGTCCAATGGCTTTGATGGACATCCAAGACCGAAGTCATCTAACATTGTATCCTGGTCCAAGGGATATGATGACATGCAATACCTGACGTGTCCTACCTTGTTTGCTGTCCAAGGGCTTTGATGGTATGCCACCCCCAATGTCCACCGACGTGTGTGCTCTCCAAGGGCTACGCGGTAATGACACGCCTGATGTCATCCCACTGTGTGTTGTCCAAGGGCTATGCGGGCATGCCACGGTTGATGTCATCCGACAGTGTATGCTGTCCCAGGGCCATGATTGCATGCCAAACCCGACGTCGTCTAACCGTTTGTGTTGTCAAAGGGTGATGATGACATGCCACACCTGACTTCATACGTCTGTGTATACAGTGCAAGGGCGATGATAGCATGCCATGCCTGACGTTGTCCGACAATGTGTGTTGTCCAAGGGCTATGATGACATGCCATGCTAGACATCGTCAGACCATGTGTGATGTCCAAAGTATATTATGCCATGCCACGGCTGACGTAATTCGACCGTGTGTGCTGTCAAAGAGCTACGCGGGCATACCACACCCGATGTCATCCAACTGTCTATGCTGTGCAAGGGTTATGATAATATGCCACACCGGACGTCATGTTACAATGTGTCGTGTCCAAGGGCTATGCGGGCATGTCAAGCCCTATCGTGTGTGTTGTCCAAGGGCTATCATGCCATGCCATGCCCTACATCGTCAGACCGTGCGTTCTATCTAGAGGCTATTATGCCATTCCACCCCTAACATCGTCTAACCGTGTGTGTTTTCATAGTGCTATGCGGGTATGCCATACCCCATGTCATGCAACAGTGTGTGCTGTCGAGAGACTATGATGAAATGCCACGCCAAAAGTCCTCTTACCGTGTGTGCTGTCAAAGGGCTTCACCGGTATGCCAAGGCCGATTGTGTGTGCTATCCAAGGGTGATTGTTGCATGCCACACCCGATGTCGTTTGACCATGTGTGTTGTCAAATATCCATAATTGCATGCAACGCCCGAAGTTGTCCGACCGTGTGTGTTGTCCAAGGGCAATGATTGCATGCCACGCCCGACATTGTCCGTCCGTGTGTTCAATCAAAGAGAGATTATGGAATTCAATGCTAGATGTCATCCGATAGTGTTTTCTATACAAGGGCGATGAGGTTTGCCACGCCCGACATTGTTCGATAGTGTTTGTTGTATAAGGGAATGAGGCTTGCCATGCCCGACAATGTTCGACCGTGTGTGCTGTCCAACGGCTATGATGCTATGCCACGCCCAATGTCGCCCGACCGTCTCTGCTATCCAAGGTCTTTGATGGCATGCCACGCTCCATGTCTTCCGACCGTATGTGCTTTTGAATGGCTATGATTCCTTGCAATTCTCGACGTCATTCGACTGTGTGTACTGTCCAAGGGCTTTGATAGCTTTCCATGCCCGACGACGTCCGACCAGGTGTGTTATCCAAGGGCTACGACGTTATTTAAATGCCCAATGTTATCCCACTGTGTGTGTTGTCCAAGTGATACGTGGGCATAACACCCCCGATGTAATCCCACCATGTGTGCTATCCAAGGGTGATGATGGCATGTCATGCCTGACATCATCTGTCTCTGTGTGCAGTCCAAGGGCTATTATTACATGCCATGCCGAACATCGTCAGACCGTGTGTGCATTCCAAGGGAGATGACGGCTTGCCACGCGTGTCATCGTTCAACCGTGTGTGCTGTCCAAGGCATATGATTACATTCCACGCCCGACATCATCAATCTGTGTTTGATTTCCAAAGGCTAAGTTCCATGCAACACCCATGGTTATACGACAGTGTGTGATGTCAAGGAGTTTTGATGGCATGCCATGCATGACATCGTCCAATCGTGTGTGCTGTCCAAGGGCTACGTGGGCATGAAACGCCCGAAGTCGTCCAACGATATATGCTTTTCAAGGGCTACATGGGCATGACATGCCCAACATCATCCCTCCTTGTGTTTTGTCCAAGGGTAATAATAGCATGCCACGCCCAAAGACGTCCTATATGCTGACCAAGGGCTATGATTATATGCCATGCTTGACATCGTCAGACCGTATATGCATTTAAATCGAGATGATGGCATACCACGCCCGACGTCGTTCGATCGTGTGTGTTGAACAAGGGATGTGATGGAATGCAACATGTGATGTAGTCCGATCGTGTCTGCTATCAAAGGTCTTTCACGACATCCACGCCTGACGTTGTTTGAACGTGTGTGTTCTCAAAGTGACAAAAGCATGCAACACACTACATCGTTCGACTGTGTGTTTAGTCCAATGGTTTTGATGCCATTCCATGATCGACATCGCCCAACAATTTGTGTTATATGTCTTTGATGGCATGCCACGCCCGATGTTGTACGACAGTGTGTGCTGTATATGTGATTTGATGGCATACAATGCACGACGTCGTCCGATCGTGTGTGTTCTCAAAGACCTACGTGGGCATTACACGCATGACGTCCTCACACCTTGTGTGTTGTCCAATGTGTACGAGATCATGGCATGCTCAACGTCATCCGAGTGTGTGTGCTTTCCCAAGGCCATGATGGCATGCCACACTCGACGTCGTTCGACCATGTGTGCTATCAAAGAGAGATGATGGCATGCCAGGCCCGACGTGATCAGACCATGTGTGTAGTAAAAGGGCAATGATAGCATGCCACGCCTAACTTCATCCGTGCGTGTCTGCAGTCTAATGGCGATGATGGCATGCCACTCCTGACGTCGTCCGACCATGTGTGTTGTCCAAGGGCTATGATTACATGCCATGCCTGACATCGTCAGACTGTGTGCTGTCAAAAGCCTATTGTGCCATGTCACTCCCGACGTCTTTCGATCTTCTGTGATTTCCAAGGGCTTTGATGGAATTTCATGCTCGATGTCGTTCGACCATGTGTGCAATCCAAGGGATATAATTGTATGACATGCCCGAAGTTATTTGACAGTGTGTTGTACAAGGGCAATGATGGCTTTTAACGCCCGATGTTGTTCGACCGTGTGTGTTGTCCAAGGGCTTTGATGGCATGCCACACCTGATATCGTCCAACCGTGTGTGCAGTCCAAGGGCTATTATCCAATGCCATCCCCGACGTCATCCAATCGTGTGTGCTATCCAAGGGCTTTGATGGCATGCCAAGACCGACATCGTCCAATCGTGTGTGCTGTCCAAGGTCTACGGGGGCATGATACGCCAAATGGCGTCCGACTGTTTGTGCTTTCCATGTGCTACATGTGCATAAAACGCCCAACATTGTTTCATCGTGTGTGCTATATAAAGTCCATGATGGCATACCACGCTCGACGTCATCCAAATGTGTGAGTTGTCCAAGGACTATGATGGTGTGTCAAGCCTAACATTTTGTTACCGTGTGTGTTGTCCAATGGCTTTGATGGACATCCAAGACCGAAGTCATCTAACATTGTATCCTGGTCCAAGGGATATGATGACATGCAATACCTGACGTGTCCTACCTTGTTTGCTGTCCAAGGGCTTTGATGGTATGCCACCCCCAATATCCACCGACGTGTGTGCTCTCCAAGGGCTACGCGGTAATGACACGCCTGATGTCATCCCACTGTGTGTTGTCCAAGGGCTATGCGGGCATGCCACGGTTGATGTCATCCGACAGTGTATGCTGTCCCAGGGCCATGATTGCATGCCAAACCCGACGTCGTCTAACCGTTTGTGTTGTCAAAGGGTGATGATGACATGCCACGCCTGACTTCATACGTCTGTGTATACAGTGCAAGGACGATGATAGCATGCCATGCCTGACGTTGTCCGACAATGTGTGTTGTCCAAGGGCTATGATGACATGCCATGCTAGACATCGTCAGACCATGTGTGATGTCCAAAGTATATTATGCCATGCCACGGCTGACGTAATTCGACCGTGTGTACTGTCCAAGGGCTTTGATAGCTTTCCATGCCCGACGACGTCCGACCAGGTGTGTTATCCAAGGGCTACGACGTTATTTAAATGCCCAATGTTATCCCACTGTGTGTGTTGTCCAAGTGATACGTGGGCATAACACCCCCGATGTAATCCCACCATGTGTGCTATCCAAGGGTGATGATGGCATGTCATGCCTGACATCATCTGTCTCTGTGTGCAGTCCAAGGGCTATTATTACATGCCATGCCGAACATCGTCAGACCGTGTGTGCATTCCAAGGGAGATGACGGCTTGCCACGCGTGTCATCGTTCAACCGTGTGTGCTGTCCAAGGCATATGATTACATTCCACGCCCGACATCATCAATCTGTGTTTGATTTCCAAAGGCTAAGTTCCATGCAACACCCATGGTTATACGACAGTGTGTGATGTCAAGGAGTTTTGATGGCATTCCATGCATGACATCGTCCAATCGTGTGTGCTGTCCAAGGGCTACGTGGGCATGAAACGCCCGAAGTCGTCCAACGATATATGCTTTTCAAGGGCTACATGGGCATGACATGCCCAACATCATCCCTTCTTGTGTTTTGTCCAAGGGTAATAATAGCATGCCACGCCCAAAGACGTCCTATATGCTGACCAAGGGCTATGATTATATGCCATGCTTGACATCGTCAGACCGTATATGCATTTAAATCGAGATGATGGCATACCACGCCCGACGTCGTTCGATCGTGTGTGTTGAACAAGGGATGTGATGGAATGCAACATGTGATGTAGTCCGATCGTGTCTGCTATCAAAGGTCTTTCACGACATCCACGCCTGACGTTGTTTGAACGTGTGTGTTCTCAAAGTGACAAAAGCATGCAACACACTACATCGTTCGACTGTGTGTTTAGTCCAATGGTTTTGATGCCATTCCATGATCGACATCGCCCAACCATTTGTGTTATATGTCTTTGATGGCATGCCACGCCCGATGTTGTACGACAGTGTGTGCTGTATATGTGATTTGATGGCATACAATGCACGACGTCGTCCGATCGTGTGTTCTATCCTAGGGAAACGTGGGCATGACACGCCCGACATCGTACTACCATTTGTGCTATCCAAGTGGTACATGTTCATTACACGCCCAACGTTGTCCCATCATGTTTGATGACCAAGAATGATGATGGCATGCCACGCTCGACATCGTCCGTCCGTGTTTGCAGTCCAAGGTCCATGATGGTATGACATCCACGATGTAGTCAAAAAGTGTGTGATTTCCAAGGGTTACATGGGAATGACAAGCCCGATGTCATCTCATCGTTTGTGCTGTCCAAGGGGTTTGATTGCAAGCCACGTCCAATGTCATTCGTTCGTGTGTGCAGTCCAAGGGCGATGATGGCATTCCACGCTTCACATCGTCCTACTGTGTGTTATACAAGGGATATGATTTGATGACACGCCCGACGTCGTCAGACTGTGTGTTCTACCAAAGGGGTTTGATGGCATGTCATCCCTACTTCCTCCTACCGTGTGTGCTGTCCAAGGGCTATAATTCCATGCCATATCCGACATCGTAAGACATTGTGTGCAGTCCAAAAGAGATGATGGCAAGCCGCGCCTAACTTTGTCAGACCGTGTGTTTAGTCCAAGGGCTACGACGCCATTCCACGCCTGACGTCATCCGATCATGTGTGATGTCCAAGGGATTTGATGGCATGCCATGCTTGAAGTCGTTCGACAGTGTGTGCTTTCTAAAGTCTACGTAGACATGCGACACCCAAATTCGTCCAACCGTGTGTGCTGTCCAAGGGATATGATGACATGCAATGGCCGACGTCATTCAACCATGTGTGCTATCCAAGGTCTGTGATTACATGACATGCCCAACGTTATCTGACCGTGGGTGTTGTACAAGGTCTTCACGGCCATGTACAGCCCACAATTTGTGTTGTCAAAGTGCGATGATGGCATGCCACGCTCGATGTAGTATAATCGTGTGTTCTTTAAAAGTGCATGATTCCATGCCATGCCTGACGTCGTCCAATCGTGTGTGTTGTTCTTGGGCTTTGATTGCATTCCACTCCCAATATCTTCCAACTGTCTTTGCAATCAAAGGGAGATAATAGCACACCACGCTCGACGTTGTCCTAAAGTGTGTGGTGTACAGAGGCAATGATGGCTAGTCACGTCCGACTTCGTCCGACCATTTTTTCTGTCCAAGGGCGATAATGGCATGCCACGCCCGACTTCATCCATAAGTGTGTGAAGTAGAAGGGCAATCATGGCATGCCACGATCGACGTCGTCAGACTGTGTGTTCTATCCAAGGGATATGAAGACATTCCATGCCTGACTTCATCCGATCATGTTTGTTGTCCAAGGGCATTGATGGGATGTCATGCCTGACGGTGTACGATCATGTGTGTTGTATAAAGGCTACGCAGGCATGCCACACCCTAATTCGTCCAACCATGTGTGCTGTCCAAGAGATCTTATGACATGCCACGCCTGACGTTGTCCAAACATGTGTGCTATCCAAGGTCTATGATAACATGACATGCCCAACATTCTCTGACCGTGGGTGTTGTACAAGGTCTGTGCGGGAGTGAAAAGCCCGATCATTTGTGGTGTCCTAGTTTGATGAAGGCATGCCATGCTCGATGTCGTACGATCGTGTGTCTTTCAATGTTCTTGATTCCATGCCACGCTAGATGTCGTCCTACCGTGTGTGTTGTTCTTGCGCTTTGATTGCTTACAACGCCCCACATCATCCAACCATGTGTGCAATCAAGGAGAGATAATGGCACACCATGCCCGACGTGGTTCGACAGTGTGTGGTGTACAAGGGTAATGATGGCTTGCCACGCCCGACGTCGTCTGACCTTGTGTTGTTTCCTAGGGCAAGGATGGCATGCCGTTCCCGACTCCATCCATATGTGTGTGTAGTCGAAGGGCAATAATGAAATGCCACAATCGACGTCGTCCGACCGTGTGTGCTCTCAAAGGGATATGATGACTTGTCATACTCGACATTGTCAGACCGTGTGTTCTATCCAAAGGCTATGATGACATGCCATACCCAACATCGTCAAACCGTGTCTGCTATCCAAGGGCTTTGATGGCATTCGACGCTCCATGTCTTCCGACCGTTGGTGCTTTCGAATGGCTATGATTCCTTGCAATTCTCGACGTCATCCGACTTTGTGTATTGTCCAAGGGCTTTGATAGCTTTGCATGCCCGACGACGTCCGACCAGGTGTGTTATCCAAGGGCAACGATGTTATTTAAATACCCAATGTTATCCCACTGTGTGTGTTGTCCAAGTGATACGTGGGCATAACACCCCCGATATAATCCCACCATGTGTGCTATACAAGGGTGATGATGGCATGCCATGCCTGACATCATCTATCTGTGTGTGCAGTCCAAGGGCTATTATTACATGCCATGCCGAACATCGTCAGACTGTGTGTGCATTCCAAGGGAGATGATTTCATGCCACGCGTGTCACCGTTCAACCGTGTGTGCTGTCCAAGGCATATGATTACATTCCACGCCCGACATCATCAATCTATGTTTGATGTCCAAGGGCTAAGTTCCATGCAACACCCATTGTCATACTACAGTGTGTGATGTCAAGGGGTTTTGATGGCATGCCACGCATGACATCGTTCAATCGTGTGTGCTGTCTAAGGGCTACGTGGCCATGAAACGCCCAAAGTCGTCCAACGATATGTGCTTTTCAAGGGATACATGGGCATGAAATGCCCAACATCGTCCCTCCTTGTTTTTTGTCCAAGAGTAATAATGGCATGCCACGCCCAAAGTTGTCCTATGTGCTGACCAAGGGCTATGATTATATGCCATGCTCGACATCGTCAGACCGTATATGCATTCAAACCGAGATGATGGCATACCACGCCCGACGTCGGTTGATCGTGTGTGTTGAACAATTGATGTGATGGCATGCAACATGTGATGTAGTTCGATCGTGTCTGCTGTCAAAGGGCTTTCATGGCATCCATGCCTGACGTTGTTCGAACGTGTGTGTTCTCAAAGTGACCAAAGCATGCAACTCACGACATCGTTCGACTGTGTGTTTAGTCCAATGGCTTTGATGCCATTCCATGATCGACATCACCCAACCATTTGTGTTATATGTCTTTGATGGCATGCTACGCCCGATGTTGTACGACAGTGTGTGCTGTATAAGGGATTTGATGGCATACAATGCCCGATGTCGTCCGATCGTGTGTTCTGTCCTAGGGAAATGAGGTCATGACACACCCGATGTTGTACTACCATTTGTGCTATCAAAGTGGTACATGTTCATTACACGCCCAACGTTGTCCCATCATGTTTGATTACCAAGAATGATGATGGCATGCCACGCTCGACATTGTCCGTCCGTGTGTGCAGTCCAAGGTCCATGATGGCATGATATCCACGATGTAGTCGAAAAGTGTGGGCTTTCCAAGGGTTACATGGGAATGACATGCCCGATGTCGTCTCATCGTTTGTGCTGTCCAAGGGTTTTGAGTGAAAGCCACGTCCGATGTCATCCGTCCGTGTGTGCAGTCCAAGGGCGATGATGGCATTCCACACTTCACATCGTCCTACCGTGTTTGTTGTACAAGGGATATGATTTGATGCCATGCCCGACATCGTCTGACTGTGTGTTCTGCCGAAGTGCTTTGATGGCATGCCATCCCTACTTCCTCCTACCGTGTTGCTGTCCAAGGGATATAATTCCATGCCATACCCGACATCGTAAGACCTTGTGTGCAGTCCAAAAGAGATTATGGCAAGCCGTGCCTAACTTTGTCAGACCGTGTGTTTAGTCTAAGGGCTACGACGCCATTCCACCCCTGACGTCATCCGATCATGTGTGATGTCCAAGGTCTTTGATGGCATGCCATTCTTGAAGTCATTCGACAGTGTGTACTGTCTAAAGGCTACGTAGACATGCGACACCCAAATTCGTCCAACCGTGTGTGCTGTCCAAGGGCTATGATGACATGCAATGGCCGACGTCATTCAACCATGTGTGCTATCCAAGGTCTATGATTACATGACATGCCCAACGTTATCTGACCGTGGGTGTTGTACAAGGTCTGCGCGGCCATGAACAACCCTCAATTTGTGTTGTCAAAGTGCGTTGATGGCATGCCACGCTCGATGTCATATAATCGTGTGTGCTTTCCAAGTGCATGATTCCATGCCATGCCTGACGTCGTCCAACCGTGTGTGTTGTCCTTGGGCTTTGATTACATTCCATGGCCAATATCTTCCAACTGTCTTTGCAATCAAAGGGAGATAATAGCACACCACGCCCGACGTTTTCCTAAAGTGTGTGGTGTACAGACGCAATGATGGCTAGCCACGTTCGACGTCGTCCGACCATTTGTTTTGTCCAAGGGCGATGATGGCATGCCACGCCCCACTTCATCCATAAGTGTGTGAAGTAGAAGGGCAATGATGGCATGCCACGATCGACGTCGTCGGACTGTGTGTTCTATCCAAGGGATATGAAGCCATTCCATGCCTGACTTCATCCGATCATGTGTGTTGTCCAAGGGCATTGATGGGATGCCACGCCTAACGTAGTTCGATCGTCTATGCTTTATTAAGGCTACGCAGGCATGGCACACCCGAATTCGTCCAACCATGTGTGCTGTCCAAGAGATCTTATGACATGCCACGCCCGACGTCGTCCAAACATGTTTGCAATCCTAGGTCTATGATAACATGACATGACCAACGTTCTCTGACCGTGGGTGTTGTACAAGTTCTGTACGGGAGTGAAAACCCGACCATTTGTGTTGTCCTAGTTTGATGAAGGCATGCCATGCTCGATGTCGTACGATCGTGTGTTTTTCAATGTTCTTGATTCCATGCCACGCCCGATGTCGTCATACCGTGTGTGTTGATCTTGCGCTTTGATTGCTTACAATGCCCAACATCGTCCGACCATGTGTGCAATCCAGGAGAGATAACGGCACATCATGCCCGACGTCTTTCGACAGTGTGTGGTGTACAAGGGTAATGATGGTTTACCACGCCTGACGTCGTCTGACCTTGTGTTGTGTCCTAGGGCAATGATGGCATGTCGTGCCCGACTTCATCCATCTGTGTGTGTAGTCGAAGGGCAATAATGAAATGCCACAATCGACCTCGTCCGACCGTGTGTGCTGTCCAAGGGATATGATGACTTGTCATACCCGACATCGTCAGACCGTGTGTGTTATCCAAAGGCTAGGATGACATGCCATACCCAACATCGTCAAACCGTGTGTGCTGACCATAGGATATTATGGCATGCCACTCACAACGTAGTACGACAGTGTGTGTTTTCCAAGGTATACGAAGGTATGCCATGCCTTACATCGTCCAACTGTGTGTGGTCCAAGGTCTATGATATAATTCTTCACCCAACATCGTCCAACCGTGTGTGCAGTCCAAGGACTACACGGGCATGCAACGCTCCACATCGTCCAACCATGTTTTCTTTCCAAAGTCGATTCCATGCCACGCCCAATGTTGTCTGACCGTGTGTTCTTTCCAAGGGCAATGATGGCATGCCACGCACGGCGTCGTCCGACTGGGTATGCTGTCCGAGGAAGATTATTACATGACATGCCCCATGTCGTCCGTCCGTGTCTGAATGTCAAGGGCGATGATGGCATGTCATTCCAGACGTCATCCGACGGTGTGTTTAGTCCAAAGGCGATGATGGCATGCCACGCCCTAGGTCGTCCGTCCGTGTGTGCAGTACAACGGGAATGATGGCATGCTACACCCGATGTTGTCCTATCGTGTGTGCTGTCCAAGGGATATCATGCCATGACAAGCCCACGTTGTCCGATCGTGTGTGTTGTCCAAGGGTTTTAATGGCCTTCCATACTTGACGTCGTATGACCTTGTGAGCTTTCCAAGGGCTATGCGAGCATCAAATGCTTGACGTTGTCCCATCTTTTGTGCTGTCCAAGGGAGATGATGGTATTCCACGCTCGATGTCGTCCTTCTGTGTGAGCTGTCCAAGGGTTATGAAGACATGCCGGACATAGTCAGATCATGTTTTTAGTCCAAGGGAGATGATGGCATGCCATGCCTAGCATCGTCTGACCTGTGTGTTGTCCAAGGGCAATGGTGGCATGCCACCCCTACATCGTCCGTCCGTGTATGCAATCTAATAGAGATGATGGCATGCCATGCCTAATGTCATCTTACACTGTGTGTTGTACAAGGGAACTGATGAATTTCCTGACCCAATGTCCCGACCATGTATTCTTTCCAAGGGCTATGATGCCATGTCATTACTAACGTCTTTCGACTGTGTGTGATGTCCAAGGGATTATGGCATGAAAAGCACGACATCCTGCGACTATATGTACTATCAATGGTCGATGATGTCATGCCACGCCTAACTTCATCCGTCCGTGTGTAGTCCAAGTGCGATGATCACATGCGATGCCCGATGTCGTCAGACCGTGCGTGCCGTTCAAGGGCTATGATGACATGTCATGTCTGACATTGTCAAACCGTGTGTGCTGTCCAAAGACCAAGATGGCATGCCAGGCCTGACTTAGTCCGACCGTGTGTGCTGTCCAAGGGATACGCGGGCATGCCCCCCCTTACTTCGTCCTAACATGTGTGCTGTCCAAAGTCTGTGATGACATGCCACGCTCGATGTCCTGTTACCGTGTTTGTTGTACAAGGGCTACGCGAGCATGCCAAGCCCGACTGTATGTGCTTTCTAAGGGCGATGATTGCATGCCACTGCAAACGTAATATGACTGTGTGTGTTGTCATAGGGACATAATGGCATGCAACGCCTGACATTTCGGACTGTGTGTGCAGTAAAAAGGGCATGATGGATTTCCAGGACCGACATCGTCCGTACGTGTGTACAATCCAAGGAAGATGGTGGCATGACATGCCCTATGTCGTCCAACATTGTTTGTTGTAGGAGGGCAATGAGGCTTGCCACTCCCGACGTCATTCGACCGTGTGTGCTGTCTAAGGGCTATAATGTCATGCCACTCCCAATGTAGCTTGACCGTCTGTGTTGTCCTAGGGAGTTGATGGCATGACACGCTCGATGTCGTCCGATCGTGTGTTCTATCTAAGGGCTATGATGTCATGCAACGCGAGATGCCGTCTTCCTATGTGTGCTGTCAAACGAATTTGACTGCATTCCATGCCCGACGTCAACCGACTGGGTGTTCGTCCCTCCACGTGAGTTGTCCAAGGGCAATGATGACATTCTATCATTCCACGCCCGACGTCGTTTGACAGTGTGTGCTGTCCAAGGGCTATGATTACATGCCATGCCTTACTTCATCCATTAATGTGTGCAGTCCAAGGGAGATGATGGCATGCCACGTCCGACGTCGTCTGACGGTGTATGTTATCCAAAGGCTAGGATTACATTCCATGCCTTTCATTATAAGACCGTGAGTGCATTCCAACAAAGATGATGCCATGCCACGCCCCACGTTGTCTTACAATGTGTGCTGTCCAAGAGCCATAATTACATGCCACGCCCGCCGTCGTTCGACCGTGTGTGTTGTCCAAGGTCTATCATTCCATGCCATGCCCGGTATCGTCTGTTCAAGTGTGCTGTCCAATGGCTTTTCCGGCATGCCACGTCTGACGTCGTTTGATTGTGTGTGCTATCACAGGGCTTTGATGGAATGCCACGCCAGATGTCGTCAAATGGTGTATGTTTTCAAAAGGCCTTAATGGCATGCCACGCCCAACGTTGTCCGACCATGTGTTTTGTCCAAGGGTTACGATGCTATGCCACGCCCGAGTTCATCCGATCATGTGTGTTGTCCATGGGCTTTGATGGCATGCCACGCCTAACATCGTGTCACCGTGTGTGCTCTCCTAGGGTTACGCTGGCAAGCCACGCCAGACATCGTCCAACCGTGTGTGCTGTCCAAGGGCTATGATAACATGCCAGGCCCGACATCATCACACCGTATGTGTTGTCCAAGGGCTACGCAAGCATTCAATTCCCGATCGTGTGTTCTGTATAAGAGTTATGATGATATGCCACGCCCGACGTCTTCCGATCTTGTGCGCTGTCCAAGGGCTTTCATATCATGCAATGCCCGCGGTGTTCCGACCGTGTGTGTTGTAAAAAGGCTACACGGTCATGCCACGCCTGACGTCGTCAGACCTTGTGTGTAGTCCAAAAGAGATGATGGCATTCCATGGCCACGTTGTACGAGTGTGTGTCTTGTCAAAGGGCCATAATGTCATGCCATGTCCGACGTTGTCCGATCGTGCGTGCTATCAAAGGGCTTTGATGTAATGCCATGCGTGACGTCGTACGACCGTGTGTGCTTTCTAAAGGATATGCGGGCATGCCATTCCCAACGTCGTCCAACCATTTGTACTGTCCAAGGTCTATGATAACATGCCACGCCAGACTATTTGTGTTGTCCAAAGACGATGATGACATGCCACGCCTGACGTCCTCGACTCTGTGTGCTATCCAAGGGAGATGGTGGCATTCCACGCCTACTTCGTCAGACAGTGTGTGTTGTACAAGGGAAATAATGGCTTTCCACGTACCACGTCTTCAAAACATGTGTGCTATCCAAGAATTATGATGCCATAATACACCTGACGTCTTCCGATCGTTTCTACTATCCAGGGTCTACACAGTCATGTCACGCCCGACGTTGTCCGACCGTGTGCACTTTCCAAGGACTATGATTCTATGCCAAACCTGACATCGTCAGACCGTGTGTGCTGTCCGTGGGCATTGATGGCATGCCACGCTCGACGTTGTTTGACCGTGTGTGTTGTCCAAGGGCTACGCGGGCATGATATGCTAGATGTTGTCCCACCGTGTGTGTTGTCCAAGGTCTATTTGGGCATGCCATGACCGACGTCATCCGACTATGTGTGCAATCCTTTGCAATTATGGAATGCCATGTCCGACGTTGTCCGACCATGTGTGCTGTCAAACGAGATTTTGTCATGTCATGCCCGACTTTATCCGTCCGTGTGTGAAGTCTAAGGTCGATGATGTCATGACACACCCGACGTCGTCTGACCAAGTGTGCTGTCCAAGGTCTTTGATTTACATGCCATGCCCGACATTGACAAACCGTGTGTTTTCTCCAAAGGCTATGATGGCATGCCACGCTTGACGTCGTCCGACCTTGTGTGCTGTCCATGTATGATCCCAAAAAAGAGATTAGGTGTATAGAGACTAACATGTTTTTCTTAAAGTTCTAATGTCCTAAATCGTCTTAAAATATAGAATATATTCAGTAGCTAAATTATTAGAAGTATGGGAAGTCAAACGTTAACAGACGACTAAGACTTTCGAGAATTAAGTAACCTAGATGCATAATATATGTTTGTATGTGTTTATGGATGTTTAATGATGTTATTAGGTTCTAAAAAGTCTTATTATATCGTTTAGAGGCAGTGTTCAAAGTTTCAAGTGAATTTGGATGTTGAACGTCAAGGGACGACCAAGACGTTCGACGACTAGTCGCTTATGTGCTTCATGTGTCTATGAATGCTTAAATTCATATAAAGTGAGACTAATAAGTATTAAATTGTTTAAAATAATGTTTAATGTTTATATATGAAGTTTTGGGAAGGTTGGAGGTCAAACGTCAAAGGCGTTTGAAAGATAGCCCCTAAGGCGTTCATTGTATGTCATTATGGGACGTCTTATAGGTGTTTCTTTTTGATGAAATTTCTGTGGAAGGTCTATAACTTGTTAAGGTTCGTAATCAAATTGGAAACTTCAAGGTACGACTTCTAAAGGGCCCCACAAGAGTCCCAAAAAGAAGGACCCAAAGATGCCTAAGACATTTCCTGGGTAGTGTCCATTGACGGACCAAACGACGGATCGTTCGTCCACCAACAGCCCGTTGAGCAGTTATCGTCGATGGGTACTTTCCTTTTGGGAAGGTATCAAGCCAATATTAGTCTAAGTAACCAATGACGGAGCCCTAGGTACGGTCCGTTGCAAGAACGACCCACGTAGGTTCATCGGTGGATGGTGCACTGTAATGTGAAGCCTTCATTCTGCCAATTTAATGGGTGAATGGGAAATTCAGCCTAACTCTTAACCAGATTATTAATGGGTTATTTAAGTGATTTTTGGTTTATATAATTCATCAAAAATGTGATCATCCCATTCTAGAATCTTCTCACAAGATTGAAACCTTTCCCTAAAAAAATACACTCTCTAGAAATCACCATTGTTGGTGAAACTCAAGAACAGATTCAAGCTGGGTTTTCCATGGATGTATCATCAATTTTAAGAGGTTTTTAATTATACAATGGTATGGTGATCTTCATATCTAGTTATCTTTTCATCTAGAGAGCCATTCTCAAAGATTTCTAAAAACAAAAATATGCTAAAACACTTACTTTTTCAATCATCCATGGGTTCTTTCCTAAACTGATTTTAAAGGCATAATATGAATGTAATGATGATTATCTACTGATTTGGAAGTGGTTTTAAATCCAATTGGATGATGAACCCATTCTCTATCACAAAAATGGTTTAGCCTTACATGAGCCTTATGATATTAATTTGTTATCGATTGAATTATGATTCTATTACTTTGAAGTGATTTTATATGCTGTTAATTACATGATTTCTG
This sequence comes from Solanum habrochaites, assembly GCA_027704765.1. NCBI lineage: Eukaryota > Viridiplantae > Streptophyta > Magnoliopsida > Solanales > Solanaceae > Solanum > Solanum habrochaites. The sequence continues at coordinate 7,016 of JAKWJA010001708.1, read as the reverse complement.
ATGAATTGATTATAATCAGTCCATGATGATAAATATATGAATATTTGAACAAGAATAGCCTATGTTTCTACATGTTTCCTTGAAGTTGATTGTGAGATCGGTTGTGTAGAGTTTTTTTTATGCATGAACTTCTGTAGCTAGTTTTTTAGGGTGATATAATGGATGAATTTTGTAGGTATAAAACCTTAATTAACAAACTAAGAATGGCTTGCATCAAATTATCTAGATTCCTTTAGGCTATGAAGTCAACAAGCTAAGTGTGTGATGGATCTTAAGTTGTTGTCATATCAAGCGTGGTTTCTTCTTGATATCTTATTGAATTAGCCACTGCCTAATTATTTTATTGTTGATAAAATATGAATGATGATCAAATACTTATAGATTTCATAGTATTGGTGAAGTCTTCTATACTCTAGAAAATCGATAAGCCTAAATATGCCTATGTTGTAACCTTAATCTTTTTGAGGGTATGTAATTATTATTTCAATTTGGTTAAATGTAGGTTTAGATACTTCTCTAAACTCATAATATTTTTTAAATATGATTTAAAATCAATGCAAGGGAAGTTAGCTAATGATCTATGTTATTCTACTTTCATAGTATGTTGATGTGTTGTATTATGTTATAGTATAATCTAGTAGAGACTTGTACATTGTTTCTAATGTGTATAAATCACATTTATATAATTCCATATATGTGTTATTATTTAATTTGGTGAATTGATAAATGATGATCAAAGACTGAGAAATTGGTAACAATGTCTATTATCTATACTCTTCTACTTCTCTACTTCTTTATAGTAATGTTGATGAAACCTTGTATTGTATTGTGTGGTATGGTACACTTATGGTGACGGTGTTTAATTTATTTTCATTATATATGTGTTGACCATGGCCTTGAAGGAAAATTTATGAATATATGATTTAGAGATTTAGATGATGAGCTTTTTATGTAATTGTGCCTATCTTGCTATCTAGTTGTGATCTAGGTTGTGTGTCTATTGTATGAGAATGTGTATATTCATATTAGGGTATTGTATAGGTACTTCCATCGATGTGTTAAAATGGTTAATAGCCCCTACCCATGTACCCCTTATATGAAAGTGCAAATAGCTAAAGTTAGGATCCTTGATTTTAATGTTTATATTGTCTTGCCTTCTATGCTATTATGTGTTGTGTGGTATGTTATTGGAAGTATAATGTGTTGTAAGAGGGTATCTGCCTCAAAGAGTAATTAATAACCATTATATGATCATGTTGATAAATGTACGCAAACTCTAACTTACACGCATGTTAGAAGTAGTATAGGTCATTGCTAAATGAAAGGTAGTTCTCATATTCACTAGTTTCCCTAAAATAAATTGGACAATGGAAGTTAAATGACTAGGATCCTAAATACAATGAATTAAGGGAGGTTACTTAGGATAGGTGGAAGTATTGAACCCATCTAGCCATTGAACAAGTAACTTCTTAGGAAGTTCTAGTAAGGTGTTCTAATGCATGTCACTATGTAGGTGTTCCCTATGCATGACATTATAGTATTTCTCTACTTGTTATGAAGATGTGCATGATATGAGTCTTTATGCATGATGTTGTTCTTGTTTACTATATGATGAAGGTCTTGACTTAACTATGTCTATGTGGTATTGTACATCTATGGTTGTATGTTTTGTCTTGTGTATATGATATGTATGATTTTTATTGTGGTATTAGGGTGATATATTGCACCAAGTATCCCTGAAGGATTACTTGGGAGACAAATGCATTAAAATAAAAAGTTTCAATGTTAAGAAGAATGAGCTCATTGTGAAGAGACCTCAAATGGGGATTCAACTCTATGTGTGCTTTCCTATGATGTTTGGCTTTAATTGGGTTTCTATGAAGTATGAAAATGATGTAATTGATATTGCTTAAAGATGTTATAAAGATTACTCAAAAAGCATGATGTGTGTTTTTAAAGGAAAATTTCCCTTTAAAATGCATGTTTTTGCATGGTTTCCATACATAGTACATTCATGTGCTAATCCAATTCTTCTATACTTTTTACACGAAGTGTAGGTAATGGAATGCTTAAAGGTGCTCTATGATTGAGGAGCTTGATAGGTTATTTGTCAAGCTCAAGGAAAAGACTCCTTAAGTCCAAGGATGTCTTCATGTGTACTTATTATAAAGTATATTTAGTAATTGATAGTTTTGTATTATGTCTTAAGGTCCGTGTCCCTAACATATTTTAATGTTATTGAGTCTAACATGGCAAAGAGACTTAGAGTCTATACATGTGTTATGACTTATATTTTATATGTATATGAAGTAAAATTTGTAGCATATATGGTGCTATCAAAAGTTCTAAATTTTCCGCTCATATTACTATGTTGATGCGATGAATGATAACTATGGGCTTGTATAAGACCTCTGAGAGGTCAAGTAGGCAGTTTTACTTCTAGGGGGTTCCCCCAGTCATGACAAACATGGTATTAGAGCACGCGGTTTCTAAAAGTAGTTTAGGGTCCAAGAAGTCTCATATTGCAACGTCTAGTAGAGTCTTGTATCATTAGTGGTGAGTTGCGACACATCAAATTGTATGAGAGGAGATAGGATGATAGAGTTTCCCTTTTTCATCATTCTCATATCGTGCAATAGAACTTAACTCTATAACATATCTCTCTTATGTTTTCTTGACAGGTGGTCTTTTAGATGTGATTGCTTAGATGATATTATCTCTATGTTTGATGGAGAAAAGGTTAGTTTAAATGCTTAACTTTGTTTTATGGTTTAAATGAGTATGTGTGAAGTTGACACTAGTACTTTTGTGATGATGTATAAACTAACTAACACGACTTGAAGGGTTAACTACTTACGTCTTACAGTAGTTTGCCTTGATGGAGACCTTAGGAGTTTAATGTTATGTATGTGTATGATTATAAATGTAAATGTCCTTATGTGATGATCTCTATGCTTATACACATGTAAATAGCCTAGTGTGCTAAAGATATGGAGTTATGCATGCATGAAGGTTATATATGAGTGAAGTATGGTGCTAATTGTAGTTCTTGTTGGGTTACTTGATTTAGTAGGGTTATGGGGGCTTTACTTGATCATTGCACATGTTAACTCTATAAGGATTATGATTGGTTATCTTATCTTACTATGTATGAAATATCTCTTATTAGATGATGTGTGCCAGTTATGGGAATATATGAAATCTATGTGAAATAGCAAGATATATCGAATAATGTATGTCAAGATATTGCTAAAGCATTCTAGAATTTGTGGTGGCTAAAGTGAATTCTTTTAGATTTTTGTATTCCTATTTGGTTTTGTATGATGGTAGTAAAATACTAGGATTTGAACTTGGAATGTTTAATAACTACCTATGGTAGCATGCTATCCTATGAATGTATGTGATTAAAAGTGTGGATTGTCTCCTTTTGTATATAAGATATACTTGATAAGTTAGTACTGTAAATTGAAGGCCCTTGTAGAGACTTGATTTTAATTGTAAATTTAGTATGCATTCTTATGAAGGATAAGTTCGTAAAGCTCTGTATCTTATATTGCCATGTTTGTCCCCTCAATTGTCTAAATATTGCATTTTTGGATATTTTGAATTGTGCTCACTATAAGGACTAGGAAACTTATTGTAACATGTTAGGAGAACCAACTAAATTGTCCTTTGATTGGATGTTGTTGAAATATGTGTAGAATTGATGTATATGAACATGATAATGAATGTGAAAAGAATTTTTTCTATGTGTAAATAAAGAATGAGAGTCTTATGACATGTTGAGTTGTAGAGTTATTTCTAAACTTCTTATTGTGTTATGAACTTCCTAGTTGTTTTCCTCAAATGATGTATGACCTTAGTGTCTATTGCATTGTAGCAAGACCTTATTTGAATTGAGTAGTTTTATCAAAATTTATGGTTTAGAATGATTTTCCTAAATTATAAGGTTCAGAATGCCTTAGTGTTGATAAATTGAATTAATGAAAATCCCTCTAAAGTTGTAATCACTTTAATTGATGAAAATTCAGTTTATGTTGTTAGGATCCTCCATAGGTTGGGTTAAGTTGCTCTTAATTGGTTTTTCCCTAAGTGGGGGATGGTGATTGAGTAGTGAGGTTGTACAAATTGTCTACATTGTCTTTCTATTCTTACTTGAATCAGAAATTTATGAATTTTTAGTAAGCTTGTTCGTGAATATAATCTTGCATAAATTGTGAATTACATGACCTTTATATGATTGACATTATCTTTGAGACCTGGTGAATTTTCCAAAGATCATGAAAGGAAATTTTTGATAAAGTCCATGTTTTCTCATATTGACTTGCATTTTTATATGCTAATTGTGAATTTGACTTTATGAAATGAGATAAGAAGCATGGTAATAGTCACTTGTGAGGTATAATGTTTTGCTTTAAAATGAAAAGTTGAGTCTCTTTAAAATGTATTAAGTTGAATCTCTTGGAAAATTAAGTGACTTTAATGATTTGGAATGCATAATTGTAGGCTCATTCTTGAAAAGTGAAAGCATGTTTAGCTAATTGTCCATGTGTGTGCCTATAATTTGTGTTATTTTTCCAAAATGAGGCTTAATGTAAGGGTGAGTAATATGTTAAGAAAAGAAATTTGTGGAATGTTTTCCTATTTTGTTGTGATGTACTTTGTGTGACTTACTCCTTAGACTTCACTAGGAAGGAACCATGAGCATGTCTTGATTAAAAGTAGAGAATTTCTAATTTTTAAGTGGAGTTTGATTTTGTACTTGCTAAGGTGTGAAAATCATTATATATGTAACTGTGTTGAGGAGAAGGAAATTCCTCCATGGACAGAATTAAGTATGGTATGATTGTGTATGACCTTTATGTCACTAGGTCTAACTAATGAAGATCTTTGTGATTTAACTAACTAAAGTTTATGTGAATTGAGGTATGAGTGTTTAAGTAACTTTGAGTCTTGATTATGATCTACCTATGAATATCTTTCCATGCTTTTCTTGTAATGAATTGAGATGTAATGATTATGTTATGATTAGGAGAAGGAAGTTCTCCTGTAAACATGAAAATGACCTTTGTGTTTGACGCATTAAAGAGTGAGTGATTAATGGGTTTTCTTACTTGTGTGCATTTAGTGCTAAAATTAATTGATGATTTTATTAATGTTATAAGTTGCAGTTATATGTATTGAAGTCATTGTTGTGATTAAAGAGCCCTAAGTGTCATTCGAGGATGAATGTTCCCAAGTGGGGATATTCTAATACCCCGAAAATGAGATAAGGTGTCTAGATCCTAAAATGTTTTTCTTAAAAGTTATAATGTCCTAAATATGCATAAAATATAGGATATATGCAGTATCTAATATTAGAGGTATGGGAAGTCACACGTTAAAGGACGACCAAGACGTTTGACGACTAAGTGACCTAGATTCCTAATATGTAGTTCTTTATCTTTATGGATGTTTAATGATATTATAAGGTTCTAAAATGTTTTATTATTTGGTTGAGAGTAAATGTGCAAAGTTTGAAGTGATTTGGAAGTTGAACGTCAAGGGACGACCAAGACGTTTGACGACTAGTCGCTTATGTGCCTCATGTGTCTATGCATGCATAAATTTGTATGAAATAAGAATAAATAAGTCTTAAAATTCCTTAAAATGATGTTTAATGTTGTTATATGATGATTCGTAAAGTTTGGAGATCAAACGCCCAATAACGTCAAAGGTGTTCGAAAGATAACCCCTAAGACGTTCATCGTATGTCATGTTGGGGCAAAGTCTGTTTCGACGTCCTATATGTGTTCTTTCTCAATGAAATTTATGTGGAATTTCTATTTATTTTTAAGGTTGGTAATAACGTTTTTAACGTCTAGGTACGACTTCTAAATGGCCCACAAGAGGCCCCCAAAAAAGGACCCAAAGCTGCCTAAGACACTGCTTGGGCAGTGTCCATTGACGGAGACAATGATGGATCGTTGGTCCACCAATAGACCGTCGAGCAGGTATCGTCGATGGGGAATTTACTTGGGAAGGTATCAATCCAATATTTGCCTAAGTACCCAACGACGGAGCCCTAGATACGGTCTGTTGCAAGCATGACTCCCTATAGGTTCATCCGTGGATGGTGCACAATATTGTGCAACCTGCATTCTGCCAATTAAAGGGGTGAATGGGAAATTCACCCCACGTATTAACCTGATTATTAAGGGGTGTAAGTGATTTTGGGTGTATATAAATCATAAAAAACGTGATCACCTGATTCTAGAATCTTCTCACAAGATTGAATCCTTTCCCTCCAAAAATACTATCTCTAGAAACTACCATTGTTGGTGAAGCACAACAACAGATTCAAGCTGGGATTTCAATGAAAGAATCATCAAGTTTAAGAGGTTTTAAACTAGACAAAGTTATGGTGATCTCTAGTTATCTTTTAATCTACAGAGCCATTCTTAATGATTTCAAAAGAAAAAAATATGATCAATCACTTTCTTCTTCAATCATCTATGGGTTCTTTACTTAACTGATTTCAAAGGCATAATATGAATGTATTCATGAATATCTACTGATTTGGATGTGGTTTCAATCCAATTGCATCAACAATCGTGTGTGATGTCCAAGGGCTATGATGACATGACATGCCCGACGTCATCTGACCGTGTGTAGCGTCCAAGGGCTACGTGGGCATGCCACGCCCGACCGTTTATGTTTTTAAAGTTTGATGATGGTATGCCACGTTCGATGTCGTTTGACCGTGTGTTCTATCAAAGAGCTATGATGGCATGCCACACCCGATGTCATCCGACCGGATGTGCAATCGAAGGGCGATGATTGCATGCCACGCTCGATGTCATTTGATCGTGTGTGTTATTAAATGGCTATGATGTCATGCCACGCTCAACATCATCCGACTGTGTGTGCCTTCCAAGGGTATAATGGCATGACACGCTCGATGTAGTCCAATCGTATGTGATGTCCAAGGGATATGATTACATGCCATGCCACAAATTGTCATATCGTGTGTGATT